>PVJA010044190.1:0-16309 GCA_004027025.1 Myocastor coypus | reverse complement strand
TTTCTTTTTAAGACTAAGGTAACTATGCACACCTGTCATATCCCAAAATACCTGAAATCTCAGCAGAATACATCATGCAAGGCACAAGGTTTATACTCATTCAAAATCAAGTTCATTTCTTATTTCTGTTTACCACTTTGGGGCAAGCTACTTCACCTTTCCGAGATGCAGTTCTCTTCTGTGTTGCATTTCTAATAATATTAACCCCATGGAGTGTTTTGAACACTCAATCACATGATACAAACTAAGCCAAGAGGTAGATCTTGATTTCAATGAATCACAGATATCATTCCTGTCTCTTTTTGGTGTATGCACCGTGGGAGTCATGTCCGTTGTCTTTCATCTTCCCAGGCTATAAACACATGAAACAAGTTCTTCTTGCAAACTTTGGTTAATATAAACATTTTCGTGAGTGCTTTTACTAGGCTGTGAACTCCGGGAAGCATGGCCAGCTATCTTTTGCCTATGTGTCTGACATGGACTTTCCTCCATCTATTGACCCTAACAGAGGGATCCCACAGATATATGGGCTGATGAGCAGATGCAAAATGACTGACTACTGACAAACGTCAACTCCAGTCCGTGTTACTCATGGGGTTCTTTTGCTATTGTCTCAGAGGAGTTCTATGTATGAAGACATAGACTGACTCAGGCAGACACTTGTGACCAGAAAACTCAAGATTGATTATCCGTGCTCTGAGACTCAACTTCTATTATTTTATCCCATCTTTTATTCCACATTCATTGACTGTGATAAAATGAATACACATGTTCTAGATATTATATCTCCCTCCATCCTTCCCTTTCCTGTTATTGCTTGTGCTTCCAACTGGGTCTAGACCACAGTGTTTTGTTTTGTAGCTGGGCATATGACTTAGACTTGTCATTTCAGAGTAATTCTAATGGCTTATTTACAAAAATAAAAGATAAGCAGACATTTTTTGACTCCGTCTTATGAGTACATGGGGCCGGGAGAACTATGACCAGCTTTAACCTCCTGAGAAAAGCCAGGTCAAAGATGAAGGAGAAGAGAGAACAGAGATGTTGCCAGAGCTCTAATGATACCATGAAAGTCTGAGTCAAATTCTCCATAAATTCAGAAGTCCTTCTTAAGTTAAGATGGGTCTGGAGTATAGTTACTTTATTATCTATTTCAGCTAGAAATGATTGTACCATAGCTTATCTAGGAAAATCATTGTTTAAATTCACTACAATTCTTCTACTGTCCTTTCTTTTTTCAAGATAATAGAATATCTCTTTTTGTTCTGGAAACTCCTACTCCTCGTGGCCTTGTAAATCTGGTCCTTCCTCCACAACTTTGACACATTAGAGCCTCTTTCGACACCTATACATACATTTAAGATGAAAATGTCATCTTGGATTTCACTAACTAGAAATGTAATTGAAGCTTGGAAAATCTTCATTTTTTTTTCACTGACAGGAAAGAATCTACTGAAAAATTAATCTAACAAAAAATAGCACTTTGTGAGGAAGAAATTGGGCCTCGGTGACATCACTCAAAGCTAGGTGCATCTGTGTCTGAATCTGAATTTCCTCCCCACCCTTAACAATTCCCAGTCATGAAAACCAATGAATTTTGAATGAGCTTTTTATAAGTTGCATCTAGAATAACAATATTGAAGACATTGGACTATTTACCAATCTTTTAAATTCTCTTGATGATTCTAGTTTCCTTGTTCTTGAACTATTCCTAACCTCTGAAAAGGGTCAAATAAATACATAGACTGTCTAGCGTAAAATTTTACAGAAAATGTGGTAGTGCCTTAAGGCAGTGCTCATTTGCATGCATTATAATCCACAGGTTTGAAATTTGAGATGAGCTAATTTGGATAGCTCACTTTTGCTTTGCAAAACAATGGGGGTTGGTTCCTTCAGGTACTTCTTTAGCTAGCCTTCTTTCTCTTAACTTTATAGCTGTTATGTGGAATGATAGCATTGATGGAGCCACATAGTTTTAAACATTTAGCAGGGAAGAAGAAAAGAAAAGAAAAGAAAGAAAAGAAAATCTGTAGATCCTCTGGAGGTTAAAATTTACAAGGTTTTAACTTGACCAAGGTTGTTTCTGCCATGTTTGCTGGCCAAACCCAGTCACAAAGTGGCCAACCCAGATCCATGAGATCCATCCTCAGAAGGAATGAGGGACAATGTGGGGCTTAATTCTTCATGAAAAGATATAGTGAAAAAAAAAAAAGAATAAATATAATGAACCCAATTTTGGAGAAGCTTGGATATAAAAAAAAGGAATTACTATTGTCCTGTTGCCAGCTGTCTAACACACAGTCTAAATACTAATGTCTTTACTTTTTAAATATTGCTCAGATAGGGTCTGTTCTGCCAGATATTCACCCATCTGTCTTGATCCACAAGTGGGCAAATACATGGGAAATAGAAAATGGATGCATAAATAAATTGATATATTTAATAAATAAAATGATATAAATAAATGGCTATATTTCATAATATTGTTGCTTTTTTTTCCCTAACAATTTCACTGTAACCATTAGCCCTCATTTTGGGGAAGAAAAGGGTCATTCGTTTTCATCTTTTTACCCTCAATCCTAGCACTACTGTTCAAGCAGCCTCACAAATGTGCAAATGAAACTAGTTTTGTCTAAAGTGAATATTAATTTTCCTTTTATTTCTACCAAAACTGACTTGCTGAGGTAGAGATTCTATTAATTAAAAGAAAGAAAGAAAGAAGGAAAGAAAGAAAGAAGGAAAGAAAGAAAGAAAGAAAGAAAGAAAGAAAGAAAGAAAGAAAGAAAGAAAGAAAGGAAAAAAAATAGAATTGGATGAATGGTTCAGAATCACACACAAAAAAGTTCAAAACTCTTTATAGAGAGTTAATCATCATGAAATTAGCTCAGTGTCACCACCTAAATCAAATCAAATATCTGTTTTACAGGCCTATAAATATACACAATTATTCTTCTAATTGAACAACGGCCTGGGTGACAGCAGTGGAGACACGGGAGAGGTGATATAATTTATGTGCCACCACAGACTGAGAAGCAAAAACTAAGTAAATAAGGCCCATCTAAGTTAATGGCAGTAGTTTGGTATAGCCTAATGAATTTGCAAATGAGTACAAGACTGAAGTCAGTAGGCTGTGCCAGAGAGTACACAAGAAGAAATATTTTTTTCATTCCAGATGGAGAAATTATCAGAGATATATTAAAACTTATGAAATACTCTGCCAAAGACTTGTAGCTATATACTGCTATATTACTGTTTATCACATGTGTATATGTGTATGTCTATACATAAATGTACAGCGCTGCAAAACATGCTTGCATGCTTGTTAATTGGGCCTGCAATTTGGCATGTAGTCAACACGAGTGACAACCAGAAAAGTGTCTTGGCTCATCTCTGTTGCAAAATAGCAGGGTAGAATGTAAGAGTGGAGAAAATTTAGAGTAAACTAAAAAATGGAGAAAGTTTTGGAAATGCAAAATAAGCCTTTCTAGATATTAATTTCTTATAATTGGGCTCGAGATTTAATTCAGTGTTGTAGTGTCTGCCTGGCATGCGCAAGGTCCTGAGTTTGAGTCCCAGCACAAAAAAATCTTAATTATGATATTTTACTGAGTATTTTCTATGTATTCCATACTTATTATTATGAAGGACACTTAATAAATTTCACCTTGCTTCTTTCAGATATAAATATTACAAAATTGTGACTGTCATTTTGTAGAATACTGTCAGCAAAGAAAGCTGGTCCAGTATTTTGTTATGGATCGGATGCAGTTTGCCCCTACAAAGATCATACATTGGAAACTTGGTCTTTGGTAGATGATGTCAAGAGGTGGAGCTAATCACATGGTAATGAGACTCTCTGCCTACTGCCCTGGGAAGGCATTGATGTAGTTCGTGTTGGAGGTCAGCTAGATCCTGAGCAAGAGTTGTTTTTAAAGATAGAGCGCACACGCGCTCCACTTTCTGCAACCCTGCCTCATCCACGACTCTTCTCAAGCATGCCCTGTCCCTGGTGTCCACCACCATTACAGTCCCGTATAAGAAGAACCTAGAAGATCAACTAATCTTTAATAAACTAAACAAGCCTCTTTATGTTATGTGTTCCATAGTTGCAGATATTTTGTTATCAACAACAGAAATTGTTCTAATACATAGAGCTATTAGTAGTATCCTCAGCTTTATTACCCACACTGGCATTTGTAGTAATTATAGTAATTACAATGATAATAACTAGAATTATGCCTTCATAGTTTGTGAAATTATATGAAACTCTTGCACTTTCAGGCACAGGACTATGCCATGTTGAAATCAATATATTCATTTTTCAGATTAGGAAAAAGTAAAATTAACATGACCAAGATCACAGAACTGCATGTATAAAAGTACTGATAGTCAAAAAGATGTGTTCTTTACTCTAGGTTTCCTACCCAGTATTAGAAAAGAAAATGGTAGATTTTGATATTAGAATATACACTCTCCAAAATAGTTTTTTCTTCAATTTGTTTCCTTTTTGTTAAATTCAGTAAAATAAAATTCAATGAAAATTGTATAAATAGGGCCCGGTGGGATGGCTCAGCGGTCTAAAGTGCCTGCTTAGGAAAGCTTAGGTGGCTTCAGGGACCATAGTTCGATCCCAGCACCACATGCTGCACCAGCCCTGCCCTCGGAGCGGGCTGAGCCGGCCATAAAAATGAGTGAATAAACAAAGATTCTGAAACAAGAAAAAATAAAATAAAATAAAAAGATAAAAGTTTTTTTTTTAAAAAGAAAATTGTATAAATAGATTGGTTTGTTTACTCCTATCTCTTAAACTCCTCTTTAATTCATTCTTTTTTGCTAAAGTGATCTTTCAAAATATGTCCATGCGATCATTTATCTCCATTGGTGAAAAATATTCGGGGGCTTGCAATTAATTTTTTACAGTTTAATAGTTCAATTTTCAAGACAGTCTATTTATGTTCTTTGAGCACTTCCTATTTCTAAACTCCCTATGATCTTCTTTACTTCTTTTGATTTTGGAATCTTTTTTGTTTTTCTCCTGTCTACTGGGAAAATTGTGATCATGCATTGCTTCATTAAATATGTTACAGATTTATACATGTATTTGTTCCTTCTTTAATTAAGATACTGTTTCTAATGAAAACTGTGAACTATGCAGCACAGTTATTGGGAATGCAGTGGTACAGTCCTGCCATCTATGATATTGTAGACAGCATCCTTCCATCTGGACTCCCAGTGCTCCTTGGTTGCTGCTCACCACAGTCACCTCAATCTCTCTACTCTTATGATATCCTCTTCTGAGCCTTATCAATTTAATGACTATTGACATATTTTATTATGCACTGTATATTTTGTACAACTATATTTCTCTAACTCCTGAGTGTTCTGAAAGCTCAAAACATGATATTCTGTCTGATTAATCTATCCAGCATTACCATGTTCTCACACTGAGTATTGCACACATTAATAATTATATAAATATTCATGAAATAATTAATGTGTACCTCGGAGATTTCATAAATTAACTCTGACTTCATGTATTAAGCTCCCCAGTGATGACAATGGGACCAAAGGCCTAAAAATGTCAAGTTCAAATCCCATTTCATCCATGCATGATTTGTATGACATTTAGTCTGTTACTCAATCAATGTAAGTCTTGATGTTTTTATGTTTAAAACAGAAAGAAATAGTTTTCTTCATAATTATGCTAGAGCTTCAATAAATAATAAATAGTTAATTAAATAAATTATTCCCTATATAGACACTTCTCTGTTATTGGCCTAGTACTGTTCCTGCAGTTAAGTTCTTAAATGGTTTGATCACTGTATAAGGGTTTGTATAAAATACATTACAGTAGTAAAGTACCTGTTTAGGTAGAGCGCAGTAGTTGGGGGTTTGATCCCATTTGTGGGGCACACTGACACAGCAACTGAGACTGGGTGTGGTGGCACACATCTGTAATCCCAGCTCTTAGGAGGCTGAAAACAGGAGAATCACCATGAGTCAGATTTACATAGTGAGACCGTATAGACTCTGTATCTCCAGTCCTAAATGCATTAAAAACGAAAATGATTTATATTTCTTAAGAACACATGCTCACCAATGACCTTAAAATTAAAATTACAATATAGCAACCTCCACTAAATTATCAGAATCTACTGTTAAGCCAGTGTTTCTTGGAATACACATTTTAAACATTATTGTATTGTATTGAGTTCTGTTTCCTCCAAATTTAATATCTTAAACTCTTAGCAGAAAGTATTTTCTTTACTCCTGTCCCAATTAGGTGCATAAAACTCTGCTACTTCTTTTTTTAAAAAGTAATATTTTAACTATTTTGAATTGATGCCATTAGCTTTCTGGTTCATAAAAATATTCTGTTACACCATCTGGATCTAACACATGGATCCTGCAATTCCAGGATCAGACTCTGGACAAAGCAGTCTCTTTCATTCTGTTATTGCAGTGGCAAAGAGTCATACCTTTGGCTGCCAGATCAGGGATATAGCCCAAAATCCAAAGAGAAATCAAGTCAAGTATCTACATTATAGAAATAATAAATATTTAGAGAACATTTGTCTCTTCATTAGTGCTGCACTTTAAGCAAAATGCTTAGTCAATGTGCCCAAAACACAATAAGCTACAGGTATTCTTTGTGTAGTTACTGAGTTCAATTGCTGCACGTTTGTCACTATATGAGGAATTATATAAAGTATATGCATTACAATTTTCAGAACTAAACGTGGTCAAAAGAAACTCCAATTTGGTGACTTAGCTCTTATTTGTATAACTCTTACAGGCAGTAGAGGAATATATAATGGAACAAAAGGCAGTAATACTTCCCTGTACAGTTCCATCAGTAACAATCACAGAACTATATAAACAAGGGACTGTAGAGAATATTGAGGTTTCATTGAGAAGACAATCATAACTGTATAAGAAAAAAGGTTGGTTATAACTCTGGTCAGACATTAACCAAGGAGATAAATGAAAAGCACCCAAAATATATTTTGAAATGAGACC
This sequence comes from Myocastor coypus, assembly GCA_004027025.1. NCBI lineage: Eukaryota > Metazoa > Chordata > Mammalia > Rodentia > Myocastoridae > Myocastor > Myocastor coypus. Next base: position 9,289 of record PVJA010044190.1, on the reverse strand, counting down.
TGGTATATGATATATTAGGGATTTAGTAAATAATATGTGATATCACCAAAGGAATTGGGCCATCAATGCATTATCACCAAACAGATTTCAACATGGTATTTTCTAAATATCAAGCATAAAGGTAAATGGCAGAAAATTCCAGATTTTAGATTTTTTTTCTACATGGAAGAATTTTGTTTCTGCTGCTCACGTGTATATTCTGGCTTTGTATATATATATATATATATATATATATATATATATATATATATATATATATATTTAAGAATAAGAACTCTTGCAACACATCAGAGTAGTGAAAAACCCCTCCCTTTGCCCCACCCTCATTTCTGTAACCCAGTTTTAAGAGACACTCATCTCAAATGCCACGAGACAGGCAGCAGAGTGATGGAAATAGGTCTCATTAGCAGAGCCGTCCAATTACGTCCAGCCTCCCCTACACCTCAGCAGCAGCGGCACTTATTTCGTGGGCTCTACAGAGATGTAGGGTTTTTCAGAGTTACAATGAAGGTATTTATGTTCGGGGTCACTGGAAGAGGCTTTAAATGGGAACTATCAAAGGAAGGTCTGCGGCAGCTTCTCCTTTGCTGTATCCTTGGGCTCCTGTGAAGTGATGACTTTGTGTAATTAAAATGAACAAAGTATGTGTCTGTGCTCCGTCTTCACAACCACAGCACTTTCCCTCTCCCTTTGTTTAACTGCTTTGTTCATCTGAAACTGGTGTTAAAAAATAACAAAAAATAGAAGATGAATGTATTCCTGCAGGGCTGTATTTTTAGTAGCTCATCACTTTGTAGAAATGGCTTGGAGGTTTCAGAGTCTAATTATGAACCTAAGGAGACGGCACTGGGGAGCAAAAGGACGTTGGAGTAGGAGTGGGAAGGAAGAAAGCAGGACAGTTTCCAGTGGGTGAGCTGCTTCTTGCGAAACTCTATCCAGAACTAACTCAGAGCTCCACAGTGAGTGGAATAATACGGGATATCAGAAAACAGAATGAGGCCCTGGGATTATTCATCACCCAGAGAAGTTTTCAGCGTATGCATTTTCTAACTGGTTGTGAGAAGAAAAGCGCTAGTCTCAACTACACCTAAAATGATGCTCCATGTGAAAAGGCACCCAAGTTGGAGAAATCAAAGCCAAGAAGGTCATCAGTGAGAGCATAAATAGGATGACAACCAATGTGTGCAGACCAACTGAGAAGTTGGTCGCAGAGGAGTTCTTCAGAAAGAACTTTTTGTGCCTTTATAAATGACCATGAAGAATTAAATGGCATTTGAATGCAATTTATTATTAGTATTGATTTATGAGAGAGCATGTATATTTATAGTCCTTTCCTATCTGCCAAGCTGTTTCGTATCATCATTTATAGACCCACACACCAAAAACTGCTGCAAGTGAAGTATTTCGGCAGTTCAGGAGGGAGAGGTGCCATTTGTCATGTTAGAATTCTGTCTAAGGGTAAACTGAGGCTTTTCAACAGAAATAAGAAGGGTCAAGGGGAGCTTGTGAATTCAGAATTGGGACAGAAGTAAAGTAGGTCAAGTGAAAGAGGACTCAGAAAAAAAAAATTTAACTGTATTGATCTAAGTCTCTGAAGACAGAAATAGGTACTGAGAAATGTGCAAGATATGCAGGAAAAGTGAACTAAATTACAACTGGACAAAAAGGGGAAGAAAACCAGGTACCGAACTGGTGATCAGGGTTTTTCTTGGAGCATCCAGTAAGATCTGATGAATTCAGCAAGTATTTTTTAAATACCAGATAATAAAAGCGTTTTATTTAAAGATAGCACCAATTTGTCCTTTCCAGCTGATTCTAAAGAAAATAGATGTCTTGATACAATAGACTATATTTAGAACTGAAAATTATTAATTCTTGCCCTATTTCAGACACAGTTAGGTCAGGTACCTATCAGAAAAGTACCAAATCAGTGCGCAGCGCAAAGCTGGATGGGTAATGTGGGAAAAGTTTGCACTGTTGTTATTGCTTTATTGGTATATCATGTGTTTATTGTTGCATGCCAAGCCACTTTGAGAACAGTGATGTCTTCAAGAAAAGGCATTGCTTAATATTATTCATACGTCAGGGTTTGGGGGTAGCTCTGTGACAGCCTGAGGGTGCTTGATAACCGCATGGCCCGTGTGCATAACGTAAACTGGCATCTTGGCGAGAGAGCTGGACTAAGCTCTCACACGAGTGACAGTGAGTGGCAGTGGCCGGGTCACTTAGCTCCGATCCTACAGGGCAGTGCAGACTGTACACAGACAGGAAACATACTCTCAAAGGTCTCTTGAAGGTAGGCTCAAAACCGGTGAGATGTCAGTTGTTCCACATGCGTTGCCAGTGACAAGCTAGTCACCTAGGCAAGGAGGTTCCAGGGAAATGCAAATGCGGTTCGCCTCTTGATGGCAATTGCCACACAACCACCTGGAGAAGATGCGGGGGAGAATTTATGACTGTCTTTTTGAAAGCCATCTACTACACCTGGATGAAAATTCTTGCATCTCGAATGCTGAAGAAGATCATGCTAGCGCGACATCTGTAGGTGGCACAAACAGAAATTTAAGTCAAGCCAAATTAATGCATCACATGAGTTGTGAAATTTTCAAATATATGTTTGTGTGTATGTATGCTCATGTGAATGTAGGATTAACAACCACTGAGACAGAGAGGCAAGCTTATGTTCACAGGATTTATAGTCCAGAAACTCAAATTTGTGTCCTTATTCTAAAGTTTACCAATTTTTACGTAGTTTCTGTGATCTTCAACTTCATACCTAATAATATTCAGCTCACTAATACTTATTAGGTAACATAACATAATGAGTTTCAGTAAATTATTAAGTAAAGTTCTTAACCAAGAAGTGGTCAGTATGTGTTGGCTATTGTTATTTTTCTTAAGTATCATACTATAAAGAGGTTATTGGTGTGATGTTTGTATAGGTTGTATAAATCAAGCACACACTTTTTGTTGTTGCAGTTTTACTTATTTTATTCCATATTTGTGTGCCATGCACACAAGAACTCCTTAGATATTTCTTAGATAAACTTCATTAATGTCTAGTTCCTATGTTCTTTATAAAGAATTAAAAGTAGTAAGGACTATAAGTACTGTTTTCCCCCCTCTTGACAGATAATGTCTTTAAGAGGTACAGTACGGATTTTTTTTTTTTTTTTTTTTTTGTGGGACCAGGGTTCAAACTCACGACCTTGCACTTGCCAGTCAGGCACTTGTGCTACAGAGCTGTCTCCCCAGCCCCTACAGTATGGCTTTTAAGGTTTCTGATGATGGTTACCCATCCTAGCTGGTAGATTAACCTGAATATAACAGAGAATGAGATATTATGTAAATTGTTTTGACCAGATCCACTTGTGTTTCTGGACTATTTACTTGCTTGATGGGGTGTGACTTCCTGGCTCTTAAAGAAGCCTAGACACGCAAAGTGGCTCAGAGTCCATTTGCTTGTGAGGTTGGCTACAGCGAAGACAGAAGGGAAGGTGCAAGGAGGAAAAATGCATTCTAGCCAAATAAAATAAACTTTAGTTCTCATTTTCAGTGAGTAAAACTCAATCACTTGCAAAATTATAATTCGAGACTCAGTAATGTTGAGACTTTTCAAGATGCAAATATGCAAATGAATTGTAGAAGAAAATTCCTACAAACTGAAGGCCTTAAGTTCATCAGTGAAAAAACAATTAAAGACCCTGTTACAAATAGATGTCTGAAGCTGGGCGTGGTGGCTCATGCCTGTAATCCCAGCACTTGGGAGGCTGAGGCAGGAGGATCAGTGCGAGTTCAAGACCAGCCTGGGCTACAGAAGTGAGCTCAAGGCCAGCCTGAGCTGCATAGTGAGACCCTGTCTCAAAAAAAAAAAAAAAAAAGGCAAAAAAAAAACAAAAAACAAAAAACAAATAGATGTCTGAAATGAAGGTATTTCTCAGATGGAGAAATAAAAAATGCCAACAAGTACATGCAAAAATGCTTGACATGCTGACCATTCAAGAGAGGCAAATTAAAACAACACTGGAACTCTATCTCACTCTAGAAAGATTGGCTACCACCAATAAATCAACAGATAACAAAAGCTTTTGAGGCTGCGGGGAGGAAGGAATGCTTCTCTTCTGCTGGTGGTACAGTAAATTAATACAGCCATTATGGTAATCAGTATGGAGATACCACAGAAGATAAAAGTAGACATTCCATTGGACCCAGCCATTTCTCCTTCCTGGTATCTTCCCCAAATTATTAAGACATCATAGAACAGTGATGTCTACGTACCTATGTTTATTATAGTACACTTAATAATAGCTAAATTTTAGAAACAACCAATATGCACATCACTATATTAATGCAATAAAAGTGTGGGATGTGTATATGATGTAATAATACTCTGCCATACAAAAGGATAAACTTGTGTCATTTGTGGGAACACGTACGGAGACTGAGGCCATACTATTAAGTAAAGTAACAGACACACAAGCTAAAATAACTTCTGGTTTCATCATTTCTCTTAATTGAATATATATTCATTCAAATAGATATATTTAAATGATTATATATATATGCATATATATATGTACTAGACATAAGAGGATAAAAGAGAACAGGTACTGGAATTGAGCATGGGCAATGTATTTACAAGAGTTCTTTGATCTAGTTCAATAGTCTTACAAGTTTAATATGCTCTTTCTTCTGTTGGTCTGGGTTTCAAGCTGTATAGATGATTAATCTAATAAGGTGACATAAAATAAATGAATGTGATCCTGGAAAAAGACAAAGCAAAAGAACCAGAGGGTGTGGAGAAAAGAAGCGCATGGAAATGTGCTGTGAATGTGCACAAATCCCTTACAGTGGATGTAGCCCTGATGGGCTAAAATTACATACAAATAAAAGAAAAAGAAAGAAGGAAGGAAGGAAAGAAAGGAGGAAGGAAGGAAGGAAGGAAGGAAGAAAGAAAGAAAGAAAGAAAAGAAATGGAGAAAAAGGAAAAATCAGAATTAGAGAAATTGATGTTTTAAAATAATTTTATCAGTATTGAGCTTTTAATCATTGCTAAGTTTTTAGTTAATGTTAAATGTATTAAATTATATGTATGTGGATGTGTATATGCACATGCATATGAATATGTATGATACGCTTGTGTGTTTCTGCATCTATGAGAGGTTGAGGGATTTATCAACTGTGTGTGTAGCTCAAAGTATGTAATTTTAGGGTTCCAAGATCTATTTCCATAATGTAACAGAATGACTTGCTTTATGTAATTACATTGGCTACTCTTTATTTCATAATTTATGTAGAAATGAGTTAGGCCAGTGGGCTTCTTTTTTCTATGTAGTTCTCACTACACAACTGGAAATTATAGTGACCCTCCTGTTCTCAGCTCCCCAGCTCTGGGATTGCAGGAGTGCATCACCATGCCTGGACTCGGTCATGGGCTCAGCATGCCAGGCGGTGAGGCTGCATGGCATGTAGTGCCGGGCATCAAGCTCCATGGCTCTGTGCTTTCTTAAGTGGGTACTTAAGCTGCTGAGCTATCTCACCAGCCCTCAGTGGTATTTTTTTCATTCTTCACTTTCATTCTTTTTTTCTCACCTACAATTTTTTCTGTAATTATTAATTCTTCATAGTTTTGAGAAAAGTGAGTGTATGTGGGCATTTCGGATAAGCCAAACAAGTCAACCAAAATGCAAACAGTGTATTCAGTAGGTAGCATGTGGATTTGAGTGTTATCCGAAATTTGGTGTTGATACAGTTCTGCCAAATTAAAATATCTACTAAACTATAAAGAATTCATTTAACACAATTCTCAGGTAATTGGCACATGTAAGAGAAATGCAAACACTGGAGTGTGCTAGCTGCATGAAACATATGGTGTTCTAGATGAACACCGTAAGTATCTGCATTGCACTGCAGTGTGTGCATACAGCCAATCTCCCTGGCTAAAAGGTCCATTCCCTTCATAAGGTCTTAGAGAGTTTGAGGAGGCATGGAGATTTCCCTACTACCACAAAAACAATTATATTTATTTAATATATCAGGAGAATTTCTGTTACACAAAAGTAGAGGAAAAATGAGAGGGAGTAGATCAAAAGAAGAATGGAGGCAAAAAGAAAAAGGAGAAAGCAAAAGTGAATGACAAGGAGAGAAGGATGAGAAAGAAAAAAAGAACGAAGTCGAAGGAAATACGAGAGGAAATATGAGAGCCCAAGAAATCAACTCTTGAACACAGATCCAAGGACAGGACAAATAGTAGAATTTAGCTGAAAAGATGTAAGATTCAGAATACAAGGTCCTGTACTTTTCTTAAAGGCCTGTCTTTGATTGTTGCTTCTAAACTAGACGCTGTGTGACACTGGGAAAATCAACTCTCTGTCACTATCCACTTTTGTAAAGTAAGGATGCTTCACCATGATCTTTCTAAGGCCTTCCTCAGCTGTAGATCCTTTACTTGACTTCTCCTTGGACTTTGGGCAAAATCTCTGATCTAACAACTGAATGTATGTCTCTTCATTGCTACAACAGAATAAAAGAGACTGCTTTGTCCAGAGTCTGATCCTGGAGTTGCAAGATCCATATTTTTAATCCAGATAGTATAACAGAATATGTTTTTGAACTAGAAAGTTAATAATATCAATTCAAAATAGGTAAAATAATCACTTGTAAAAGTAGAGGTTTTAGAGTTTTAAGTACCTAGTTGAAATAAGAGAAAAGAATAAACTTTTTGCTTGGAGTTTGAGACATGAAGTTTGGGAGAAACAGAGAAACCCAATATAATACAATGTAACACACCACAACACAATACCGTACAGTGATGTTACTAAAGTGTATTCCAAGGAACACGAATTTAACAGTAGATTCTTAAGTGTTTGGAAGGAAAGTTTGATGCACTCAAATCTCCTGCAAATGGGGTTGAAAAATTTAAACAGCGTTTTGTTTTCTGCAGGATTTCTCTGAGATTTTGTCACCAGTATCAATTGCCTAACATGCATCATTGAGAAGTAGAACATGTACCTCTTTACAACCTGCTTTCATCCAGAGCACCTTGTTATTAATAACACATCAGCGTTATTGTGCCCAAAGTGAACTTACTTGGAGAAATTTTGTATGGTTTATGGAAAGGCACTTATCTCTCCTTGTCATGTCCTTCTTTTGTACAAGTGAGGGGGTAGGATTAGAAATCACTAACGTTCTTTCTAGGTATAAAATGGTACAGTTAAATAAAGCCTAGAAAATATCATTAGTTGCCTTTGAGATAATAATGAGTCAGTACAAGATAGGGAACAGGATAATAAGTGTGCCAATTTGTGTGGTACAGATCATCAGCTCTGCGCAAGATCAGGAAGGCTTGGTATCAGTGTGGGCTCATGCTATTAGAGCAGACTGGGCTTCAAAGCAAAGAGGCAGCGGTGGGAGGAGGGAGATTTTCAAAGGGCATCACTTCAAATACAGGTATAAGCAAAGAGATCGTTTTAGTAACCATACGTTCCGGGTGCGTAGGGATAAAACTCAGCTTGGATGAGGCAGGAATGGAAATACGCTTGAATCGGAGCTGGAGGACATGCTGCCTGAAGAAAGAGAAGCAACGTGGTCTTATGGGCAGGTAGAAGAAGGAATTCAGTCACCATCTGAATGGATGCTTCCGTCTTTCATGTAAACCTGGCTTATAGCTTCTTTTTCATGTGTCTTCTTACTAGTTAGTATGGGACATGGCCAGCAGCAGCTCTGACTTTCCTAGTCCTTGTCTGGCTATCAGAGGAGATTAAACTTATTTTTTTTCCCTAGGACATACACCCTTGGAGAATGGTTCTTGTAGGTCTTCTAGGCCCGGAGACATTTAAGTACTTGTGAGTTACATCCAGTTTCCTTACGTTCGTAAAGCATTTTCTTTTGGCCACAAACCATTCACAACTATTTAAATATGGTAAATTTTCACCATAAATTTGAAACATCTGATTATGTTGTTTGGAGAAAATGTACCAACGATATTGTACACAATTTCGTAGTTGAACAGTTTGCAGAAGATATAAATTAACAGTTGGCATGTACAATCTCTCGTGTAGCTGCAACTGATTGTTGGCCCTGGTTTTACTCATCAAGAGATCCTGTGCTGGACCTTTAGGAGCTCACAGGGAGCTACTGACCAGACACTGAACTCATCTGCAACAAGGACTTTTTATGGCAAGTTGGCTGAGGTGTGAGAGAGAGCTTGTCAGAGTAGAGCTTTGGTGAACATAAGTACTCCAGAAGATGAAAACAGAACCATCAAGTGTCCTCTGATCTCACCTGTATCTAGCAATTCCACCTGTTACTGATGACCAGTAATCCATCGAATTCAGCCCAAATGGAGAAGAAGGCAGTATACAATTCTTCTTCTGTTTTGGAAAAGTGTTGAAAAAGTTGGCCACATCTAATGCATTATAGAGAAGTTTCTTAGGAATTACTATACTGTCGCTGATATTCATGATATTAAAGTGTTGAAAATATCTGTATAGGAGTACATGTCATGTAACATGTGCAAGTGAAAGTATCTTGTTGATATGACCATAGGGAAGGGCATTGGTATGTAGGTTCTCAGCCATTATAGACAGATTTTTTTTGAGTTATAATGCTATACAACATTAGAGGAAAAAATAGGAAATAAAGTCTGCTTAACCTTGATGGGTCAAAAATGACAGAACTGAGCTTTGCCCCAAACCAGAAGAGTGAGTGAAGAGTTTCATAATGGCAAAAGCATCTTGCTTACAAGGAGATAAAATTTGTCTTCCTTGGGTGAATATAATTACAAGAGATGGCCAAGGAACATGAAGAGGAGCTTCCTCTCCTCTCTGACTGGCAGCAGTGATGGGTCAGAGAGATGGGATCTGACACCTTCTGTCTCAGGGACATGAAAATCAAAATACAGTCAGTAAGATAGCACGTTCACTCATGTGCATGACCTCTCCCTTATCAGGTGAGAAAGATGAGAACGGACAGCCATCCTCTCACTAATCCTCTACCTCTTTCCACCTCTCCTCTTGGCACAGGTAGAACAAAGCTTTGCGCAAAAACTCTAGAAGTTTGTACTTCTGAATGAGACTCTTCTCTAGATGTATAGCTAAGGAATTTTCCAATTCCCTTTACTGGAAGGCTTCCAAGTAAGGGATTACTAGGGTAATTATCATATGGGGAAAGCAGAATACCTTAGGATAGAAAATTTATGGTATCTACCTGGCAAGAACAAGGTCCTGAGTTTATTGGGGGGAAGGGGAGGGAGGGAGAGAGAGAGAGAGAGAGAGAGAGAGAGAGAGAG
>PVJA010044189.1:0-16302 GCA_004027025.1 Myocastor coypus | reverse complement strand
TTTTTTTTTTTTTTTTTTTTTTTTTTTTTTTTGTGGGACCAGGGTTCGAACTCACGACCTTGCACTTGCCCAGCAGGCACTTGTGCCTCGGAGCTATCTCCCCAGCCCCCTAAATGATTTTCAAAGGAACATCCTAATTAAAATTCTATGAGGGGAGGGGCCTGGCGGGATGGCTCAGTGGTCTAAAGCGCCTGCTTGGGAAAGCTTGGGCAGCTTCAGAGACTGCGGTTCAATCCCCGGCACCACATGCTGCGCCAGCCCTGCCCTCGGGGCGGGCTGAGCTGGCCATAAAAATGAGTGAATAAACAAACAAAGGTTCTGAAACAAGAATAAAAATAATAAATAAAATTAAAAAAAATTAAAAAAAAATAAATAAAAAATAAAATAAAATTCTATGAGGGGAGATAGCTCAGCTGTGTAAGAGCCTGCCTGGTAAGCTCAAGGTCCTGAGTTAGACTGCTGGTAAAAAAAAAATAATAATAATAATAATAATAATAATAATAATAATAATTCTGTGGCCCAAATGATTCATTAAGATTCCTGTGAGGAGCCAAGGAGATAGCTCAGCAATATAAGTGCCTGGCAAGCATAAGGTCCCAAGTTCAATTCTTGATACCAAAAAAAAAAAGCTTCATCAAGATACCTGTGACTAGCTGGGTGTGGTGGCACACACTTGTAATCCCAGCACTTGGGAGGCTGAGGCAGGAGGATCGATGTGAGTTCGAGACCAGCGTGAACTGCACACTGCATAGTGAGACCCTGTCTCAAAAAGACAAAAAAAAAAGATACCTGTGACAGAGACAGGGGTTCAGTCCCCTGCACCACAAGCTGTGTCAGCCTGGCCTCCCAGGATTATGGAGAAGACAACTAAAACTGGGCATGGTGGTGTACATGCCTATAATCCCAGCCCTTGGGAGACTGAAAACAGGAGGATCATTACAAGTCCAATCTACATAGTGAGACCCTGTACTAAATACATTAAAAAAAAAAAAATCCATTAAGATGCCTATGAGTACTGGAGGGTTGGGTAATGGCTCCCTCACAGAACGATTATGCTGATGTTGACAGGTGCTTCCTATAGCTGTCGGTGTCTGTCCTGAACTCTTTTTTTTTTCTTTTTTTTCTTTTTGAGACAGGGTCTTGCTGTGCAGTTCAGGCTGGCCTTGGGCTCACTTTTGTAGCCCAGGCTGGTCTTGAACTGACACTGATCCTCCTGCCTCCCAAGTACTGGGATTACAGATGTACGCCACCATGCCCGGCAAGGATTTTTTTTTTTCTTTTTTTTTTTTTGGCAGTACTAAGGATTGAACCCAAGACCTTGAGCTTGCCAGCTAAGAGCTTATTCTACTGAGCCATCTCCCCAGCTCCTGTCCTGAACTCCATTTACTGGCAGAATTCAAAAAAAGAGAAATAGCACTGGGGCCCAGCAGGATGGCTCAGTGGTCTAAACCGCCTGCTTAGGAAAGCTTAGACGGCTGCAGGGACTGCAGTTCGATCCCCAGCACCACAGGCTGCACCAGCCCTGCCCTGAGGGCAGGCTGAGCCAGCCATAAAAATAAATAAACAAAAGTTCTGAAACAAGAAAAATAAGTAAATAAATAAGAAAAGAGAAATAGCATGTACAGTTAGAAAGGAAGAATAAAAATTATTCAGCATCTACTTTGTGGTAGGCATCTGACAAATTTTGTATAGATCTACACACAAAGATACACTAATAGGCCAAACTAGTAATAGTACAGTACTATAATTCAGACTCTGGAATTGTTTTTCTGTTTCGTTTTTTAATTTCAAAGATGGTGCCTCCAGTCTCTACAATGATTTCAAGTTACTGGATTTGAAAGAGAAAGCAGGATGAATCAGCTTGTCTGTTTTATAGTGTTGTACAGGTGGTGAGGGCATAGGCCAGCTTTTTTTACTTACTTTACCATCCGGAAAACAAGACCTTCGTCCTGTTGATGAATGGTAGCAGGACTTAAACCTAGGTCTTCCTCCCCCAGCCTCTTACCTGCCTAACTTCCACATGTAGGGCCAGGCCTGAAGATTATCTGAGAACATGACTGAGCAGTGACACATGCTCCATACTTCTAGAGGCATGGAAGAGGGCCAGGGGCACGGGTGGCCTGGGAGTCTTTCTGTGCTGCCCGGAAGGAACAGCGAGTCCTGGGGATGGCAAAGATAACTGAAGTGTTAGTCAAAAGTTGCTTTTTCTCCATTTCTAATCTTGTTAAACACAACTAAGATAACCGGGAACAAAAGGGAGTTTGTGAGGCTGAAAAGGGATAATAAGTGTGAAAGAGCTTTTCGATGTACTTGTGGTGTCTTGAGTATCTGCAAATAAGGGCAGGACACTCTTAACAGCCATTTATCGGGGAAGCAGAACAGTCTATCAGGCAGTGATGGCATTGCTGCCTGCCAGCATGGGAACGCTCCCTGCCCGGGCAGGGCAGCACCCTGTACTCTCATAGCTCTGCTAATTCTCACCAAGGCTGAAAAGCATCGGCATTTCCTTTGCAATGTTGCCAGTAAGAGTCTGTGTCTCCTCACTTCAGGCCTCAAGGCTGGCTGAGCAGCTGGCTGCCCACGTGGCGCCCCACTTCCATGTCTCAACTGAAGAATGTGGAAGCCAGGATCCTCCAGTGTAAGTAGAAGGGACAATTTGTTTGCCCTTCAAAGGCAGATGTGGGAATCTGCCCAGAGCTGGTTACACCAAGCCCACTGATTCCTGAGATGGGGTGGGGGATGTCAGTGATTAGAGGGGTTCACATTGGACAGAGGTTCCTTCATCATAGTTTCTCAGCTGCTCCCCATTGCTGCCACATCCTACACCTTTATCCAGACCCTTGCTACAGGGTTATATGCTGATACAGGTCCACCTGTGTAGGTGCTCCCCTGCTGCCTCTGCAGTACGCACTTCTCTCCTCTGTTCCCTGAACACATAAGCACCTATGAACTTGCCACCTTCCTACCTGAGGGCCAGACACCTAAATTCTAATGTTGCTATCTCCTGTGTTCTGTTCCTCTACGGCCATCACCTGCCCCAGCCAGACATCCCATCGGGAGGGTGTTACACTGGGGCAGGCATCCCATGAACAGCAGTAACCACTGGCTCATAGGATCCAGGCTGTTTCCCCCAGGCTACTGCACTGTGTCACTGCAGCCACACCCACAGAGCAAACACTGCCCCACCTCAGCACACTCTGTCACCCTCTGAGCCGGCTGGAGCACAGTTCTACCCACCTGTCCAGGCTTAAGCTCACACAGCTTCATGAGCAATGGATGCAAGAGCTCTGTGGAATCAGCAGTATCTCTGCTGGCCTTGGCTCAGAGGATCTGAGGCTCTCTCAAGGATCTCCCTACCCTGTATATCTGATTAAATTCCTCATTCCAGCCGGGCGTGGTGGCGCACACCTATAATCCCAGCATTCGGGAGGCTGAGGCAGGAGGATCGGTGCGAGTTTGAGACCAGCCTGGGCTACGGAAGTGAGCTCAAGGCCAGCCTGAACTGCATAGCGAGACCCTGTCTCAAAAAGACAATCAATCAATCAATCAATCAATCAATAAATAAATAAATAAATAAATTCCTCATTCCCTACTTGGATATGTAAGTCCTGCATCTTTCAAAACAAATGCTGTTAAATTAGTTTAGTTAGGGGGCTGGCGAGATAGCTCCGTGGCACAAATGCCTGCCTGGCAAGTGTGTAAGGTCATGAGTTTGAACCCCGATCCTGAATAGATAGATAGATAGATAGATAGATTAGTTTAGTTAGGACTCCCTGTCTTGGATACATCATCTTAATTATTTTCTATCCACTGACCTCCTCACTCTGTGCCTCAGTTTGTTTGTTTTGGTTTATTTTTTGAGACAAGGTCTTGCTATGCAATTACTGCTGGTTTTGAGCTCACTATGTACCCCAGGTTGGCCTGGAACTCATGAGAGATCCTGAGCACACAGCCTCGAGGAATAAGATGCCCCTCTGCTGCCTATGGACTATATAGCTCACACATTGGACCTGGATTTAGACTTGGATTTGTTAGGGCACTTGGTGCAAAACAAAAATATTCTGAGGGAGCCGGGCGTGGTGGCTCACACCTGTAATCCCAGCACTCGGGAGGCTGAGGCAGGAGGATCAGTGCGAATTTGAGACCAGCCTGGGCTAAAAAAGTGAGCTCAAGGCTAGCCTGAACTGCATAGCGAGACCCTGTCTCAAAAAGACAAAAAAAAAAAAAAAATATTCTGAGGGGTCCGAGAGATAGCTCAGCGGCACAAGTACCTGCCTGGAAAGTAAAAGGTCCTGAGTTTGACCCCTGGTTCCGCAAAAAAAAAAAAGAAAAGAAAAATATTCTGAGTAATTAAATGAGTTAGGAAAACTAAGACCATTGGAGAGGGGAGAGGACTCAGGCTTAATTCTCAAACTAACAAGAACAGACTGGACTTAAAATTGTCCCCAGCCAGGTTGGACATGGTGTGAACCCTGTAATTCCAGCTCTTGAGAGGCTGAGGCAGGAAGATCACCGTAAGTTTCAGGCCAACCTCGGATACATAGCTCAAAACCAGCAGGAATTGCATAACAAGACCTTGTCTCAAAAAATAAATCAAAACAAACAAACTGAGGCACAGAATAAGGAGGTCAGTGGATAGAAATGATTAAGATGATGTATCCAAGACAGGGAGTCCTAACTAAACTAATTTAACAGCATTTGTTTTGAAGGAAGATGCAGGACTTAGACATAGAAGTAGGGAATGAGGAATTTAACCAGATGTAAAGGGTGGGGAGGTCCTTGTAAACCTAACAGTAGAATTCTTGCTAAGACTGAGCAAGGCAGGCTGAAGACAGGCAGGGACTAAGGTCAGGACCTACTCAAGAGGAGAGCTCAGAGCAGCTTTCATAAAGTTGTTCAGTGGCTAGAGGAGTCAGGAAAGGAGCTGAGGAAGGTTGGGAGGGGCCTGGAAATGCAGAAAAAGACCCGAAGAAGAGTCAGCGTCCAGCAGAGTGGTTTCTGCTGTCAGGAAGTAGCCGTGTTGACTCGCCAAGGCATCCTCTCCTCCCCAGGTCTCCAGAACAAGTTCTTGGCCCGATACGTGTCCCTGCCAAACCAGAACAAGATCTGGACAGTGACTGTGAGCCCTGAGCAGAAGGACCGCACCCCACTCGTGATGGTGCATGGCTTTGGGGGTGGCGTGGGGCTCTGGATCCTCAACATGGATTCACTGAGTGCCCGTCGCACACTGCACACTTTCGATCTGCTTGGATTTGGGCGAAGCTCAAGGCCGACCTTCCCAAGGGACCCAGAGGGTGCAGAGGATGAGTTCGTGACCTCAATAGAGACATGGCGGGAGACCATGGGGATCCCCAGCATGATCCTGCTGGGGCACAGTTTGGGAGGGTTCCTGGCCACTTCCTACTCTATCAAGTACCCTGAAAGGTAACAAGAAAACCACTGTCCCTCATGACTTGACTCCCTGCCTTGCTGGGTATATTCCATTATTCATCTCCAATAGTTCTGTCCCTTCTAAGACGCTTGAGGGCGATGGTACATCCAAGCAAATCAAATGTGTTCTTTTTCTTCCATCATACAGAGTTAAACATCTTATCCTGGTGGACCCTTGGGGCTTTCCCCTCCGACCAACAGACCCCAGTGAGATCCGTACACCTCCAACCTGGGTCAAGGCCGTGGCATCTATTCTGGGGCGGTCCAATCCACTGGCTGTTCTTCGAGTAGCTGGACCCTGGGGTGAGTATCCTGCAGATAAAAAAATCGTGCCTTCAACTAGGGCAGTCACACTTACATCTGTTTTCCTATTATCCACAGTTGCTCATCAACAGTGGGACTAGACCTTATATTGTTGCTTAAAGCCATTTATCTGGACCAGACTTGTTTGAGGTTTCAGGTTGTTTTTCTTTTTCTTTTTTTTTTTTTTTTTTCAGGTTGTTTTTCTTCCTCTTCATCTGCATAGAAAATGTTTGCCTATGCAAGGAACAGATGAACAAAACAGGTGCCCTACACTTTGGCACACTCCCCAGAGAGGAAGGGCTTATGAGGTATATCTTTCTCTGCTACATGTTTGAGTCTGCAGGTGCTATAACCAACACTGGAGCCCAACCATGACTCAACCAGTACCTGTAGCAGGGAGGGATGTTACTCTTCTCTGGTT
Source organism: Myocastor coypus (assembly GCA_004027025.1). Taxonomy (NCBI): domain Eukaryota; kingdom Metazoa; phylum Chordata; class Mammalia; order Rodentia; family Myocastoridae; genus Myocastor; species Myocastor coypus. The sequence continues at coordinate 10,148 of PVJA010044189.1, read as the reverse complement.
GCTGGGACAAATACCTGACACCCAAAATGAAGGAAGGAAAGGTTTATTTATTTATTTATTTATTAAGATTTTTTTTTTAAAGAAGAATTTTTTATTTTATTTATTTTTTTTCTTGTTTCAGAACCTTTGTTTATTCACTCATTTTTATGGCCAGCACAGCCTGCCCCGAGGGCAGGGCTGGCACAGGATGTGGTGCCGGAAATTGAACCACGGTCCCTGCAGCTGCCTAAGCTTTCCTAAGCAGATGCTTTAGACCACTGAGCCATCCTGACAGGCCAGGAAAGGTTTATTTAGCTCACAGTTACTGGAGGATTCAGTCCATACTCAGCTGGCTCCAAGGCAGAGTGGCTCATGGCAGAGAGCAGCCATCGGGGCCTCAGCAAAGAAGAGAGACAAGGGAGGGGCTGCAGCTCTGGCCCTAGCTAGCCTCTTTCTCCAATCACATTGTAATGCAAATTACCCTCCCAGGGCAGGTGCAGCCTCCACACCTACAATAGTGGATCACAAGCTCCAGAAGCCACGCCATGACTGCATGAGGCTTTGGGGGACACCTATACACAAACCATAACAGGATCAGTGACCCCTCTGAACATGCCTTGCACCAGGCAAGGACCACATCTTAATCTGCTCTGTGCCACCCAGCACTAAGGAACTGTCAGAAAATTCTTTGGGTAAAAAAGAGATGGAGGTAGGGAACTAGATGCAGTGAATGCAATCAGTAGCTCTAGCCTCTGCCCTCACTTTGTCGATACCTTTCCCTCTGGACAGCTTTCCCTCTGAAGAAGTAGAGTGGATTTCTTTTTTGGATGATTGGTGACCCCTGATTGTTTATGCTTATAAAGTAACATTGTTATAGTTAATTGCTAAAAGCCAATCTCACCACACTTCTCAACTACACACAAAGAGAAAAAGATGAGACATCAACCAGTAGGACCAATACTAAGTCTATTTTAGTTATCCCACTATTTGTGTTTTACCTGACACCCAAAATGAAGGAAGGAAAGGTTTATTTAGCCCACAGTGAAGGTTTTAGTCCATCCTCAGCTGACTCCAAGGCAAAGTGGCACTCAGCGGCACAGAGCAGGCATTCATGGCAGTAGCCAAGAGCTGAAGGAAGAAGGGAGTGACAACACTCAGGCAGCTAGCTAGCCTCTTTCCCCACATTGTAATGCAGAATGTCTTGCCGCATGGCATTCACACTCATAATCCCAGTTTGGGATCATGAATCAGTCACAAACTCCAGAAGTCACCCCATGAGTGCATGAGGCTTTGTGGGGACAACTAGACACAAAGGTGAAAGAAATAGAATGTTTAGCCGGGCATGGTGGTGCACGCCTGTAATCCCAGCACTCGGGAGGCTGAGGCAGGAGGATCGGTGTGAGTTCAAGACCAGCCTGGGCTACGAAAGTGAGCTCAAGGCCAGCCTCAATTGCATAGCGAGACCCTGTCTCAAAAAGACAAAAAAAAAAAAAAAAAAGAAATAGAATGTTTAGCAGTACCCTGAGCCCAAGGTGCCAGTAGTGTTAAGTTTACCTCTCTACATATTCTGATGACTTTGGGGAGGTGCTACCTTCAGAAGATTAAAAGGCCAGAAAGGTCCCAGGGAGAAAGAAAACATAGCTTAGACTGTTTAAAAAAAAAGAAAAAAGTATCTGAGCCATAGACTCTTACAGAGCTTGTGATCCTTGTAGGTAGATCATGGGACTTCACTGAGCTGAAAATAACCTGGTTCCTCAGGAATGCTAGACCATCTCTGTGAATTCCTTGGTAACCCACTAATTCTCCTCTGAAGGTATCTGGAGTGTCCCAGTAGAACCTCTACATTCTGTTGTGCTACTGTAATGTTAAATGCATAAAGCAAATACACCCTTAACAATTGGTTAAAGTTGTTTACACAGACACAACAGAGAGCTCATCCTTTCTACTGTTCAAATTGGCTTCTCCCTGTCTTCATCCTCTCTTAGGGCCCGGCCTGGTGCAGCGATTCCGGCCAGACTTCAAACGCAAGTTTGCAGACTTCTTTGAAGACGACACCATATCTGAGTATATCTACCACTGCAATGCACAAAACCCCAGGTGAGGATGGCTCCCAGCACAGCCTGCATTGGGCACTTTGGAGACAAAGCTCCAGTTGTGGATGCTGTACCTTATTTCTTTTTCCCCAAAGCACTGAACTTAGAGAACTCAGCTATCACCAGGCTTGATCATTTCCAGAGAGATCCCCAGGGTTGGGAACAAAAAGATGTAGAAGATAATAGATTAATTTAAATAAGCTGTTGGTCTCTAGAGGAAGAGCCTTCCTTTTTCCTGAAGATAGGCACTTCGCCTGCCTGCGAGTGCCTGATACCAAGTGCCTGATACCGTGAAGCCACATCAGAGGAACTGGCTTTGTAGAGGCCTCACCCTGAGTTGTTGGGAGGCATCTCAGGAGCCAGGGCCACTGTCCCACCTGTTTCTAGGCCTGTCTGAGTTACCATTTATGAGCTCCAAGATGTAAGGCAGGCAGAAATTTCCCTTTCAGCAATACTCTTAGCATCAGCCCCACACCCAGGGAGCTCTAGGCAGCTGCCTTGTCAACATCTCCCATAAGCTGGGCAGATGGGGGGGGGGGTCTCCTGTTAAGCAGGGCTGTAGAAACCCCGCTCAAAGTCCAATCAGGAAGCTGGTGAGATAGTTCAGTGGTCTAAAGCACCTTCTTAGGCAAGTTTAAGCAACCTCAGGGACCTCAGTTCGATCCCCAGCACCACATGCTGTGTCAGCCCCACACCTCAGGATAGGCTAAGCCAGCCATAATATAAATAAGTAAAGTTAAAAAGAAAAAAAAAGGTCCCATCAGGTACCTGAGCTGCCCACTCTTGGCTCTTCTCTGCTTCCATAGGCTCAGTGCTAGTCTTCTAGGCCCAACTCTGGAGTGATCCTCATGTGAGACCTACATCTGTACAGTAACTTCCCAGTCAAAGCCACAGGGTTGTCTTGTAACTTGTGTCTTGGAGGAAGCAATAATGACATCAGGATGAACAACTTTACCACCACCCAAATGCCATCATTCTATTCTATAACTCTCTTGAGCTTTTGTCTTGATAACTAACAAGTTCAAGATCTATCCTGTAATCAATTGCTTGGAAAATGTGAAAACTGGCTTAGAAAAATGTTTGAGGTTTTGTACTTCTCTTCACCTAAACTTAGTGGCTTTGTATATATTTTTACACTCCTAATCATGACCTAATAGGTGACTGTAATTCTCTCCAACTTGTAGAGGAGAAAATTGATCTGTTCCTAAAAAAGGTCCAGGATAGAGCCAGGCATGATGGCGCATGCCTGTAATCCCAGCACTCGGGAGGCTGAGGCAGGAGGATTGGTGTGAGTTCGAGACCAGTCTGGGTTACCAAAGTGAGCTCAAGGCCAGCCTGCACTGCATAGCGAGACCCTGTCTCAAAAAGACAAAAAAAAAGGTCCAGGATAGAAATTCATGTCTGACTCCAAAGTCCATAACCTGTCTACTTTGTCTTAAGGAAAAGTTGTTAGAAAATTTCTGGTGGCCTGGGCAGAATTCATCCCAGGGATTCTAAGACCCAGGATATAACTACACAAAACAGTCCATGCCTAGAGGATAGCAATGTCCCCAAGCTCCTCAGTTCCCACAAAGGTGCAGACTAGCCCAGGAAGCTGGCTCCTGCCTTGCCCTATGTTAGTTCCACTGAAAGAAATACCCAGGCAGTAGAAAAAATTAGCATTGGTTGCCTCACCCTTAGCACTAAATACTCGGTCTTCATACATCTCATCCTAAGTCCAGAGCCCCAGAAGAGACCCTTTTTTACTCTTTACCTCATATGAATTCCCCTTGCTGCTCTAGCAAATGAGTCCCTAGTCTATATTCTCATAGCTGTCTAGTACGCTTTCGCCATCTGAGGAAATTTAAGTTAAGTGTTTAATCAAATGGTTTAATACCTACCTCCCTAAAATGTGGGCTCCAAGAGAGCAGGGACCTCCTCTGTCCAGTTCACATGTCCCCCTACCCAGCGCAGGGTGTGGCACATAAATATCGGTTGAATGAAGAGTAATATATTCTATTCCTAGCCGGGTGTGGTGGCGCATGCCTGTAATCCCAGCACTCGGGAGGCTGAGACAGGAGGATCGGTGCGAGTTCGAGACCAGCTTGAGCTCACTTTGGTAGCCCAGTATGGTCTCAAACTCACATTAATCCTCCTGTCTCAGACTCCTGAGTGCTGGGATTACAGGTGTGAGCTACCATGCCCAGCAATATATTCTATTCTTGGGCCACTTCTTGTATATATATAATTTTTTTTTCTTGTTTCAGAACTTTTGTTTATTTATTTATTTATATGGCCTTTGGCTCAGCCTGCCCTGAGGGCAGGGCTGGCACAGCATGTGGTGCCAGGGATCAAACCACGGTCCCTACAGCCACCCAAGCTTTCCTAAGCAGGCGCTTTAGACCACTGAGCCATCCTGCCGGGCCCCATCTTGGACCACTCTTTGTACCATGTTTTGTATTGTTTTGTTTTTCCCAATTGTAACCTCTGGAAATTCAGTCTCACCTAATCTTACCAATATTGGACAAGCCTAGTGCTGGGCTTTGAAATGGGGAGTCCAAAGACAACTAATGTTAAAAAAAGAAAAAAAGACAGCTAATGTACTGCCCCAGCCCCCAGAGAGACCAAGAAGTAGACATATTCTGCAGGGTTTATTCTATTAATGGCCATTCCCTGCTTTGCATTTATCAGTGGTGAAACAGCATTCAAAGCCATGATGGAGTCCTTCGGCTGGGCCCGGCGCCCCATGTTGGAGCGGATTCACTTAATCCGGAAGGAGGTGCCCATCACTATGATCTATGGGGCCAACACCTGGATAGACACCAGCACAGGGAAGAAGGTGAAGATGCAGCGGCCGGATTCCTATGTCCGGGACTTGGTATGTTGGTCTACCAATGAGTGGAGGTTGAACAAGAAACACCTGGGAGGAATCCCAGTCTGGTCATCTAACTGTCATCATGGGGTAGAAAAGAGTGATTAGATCCAGGGAAAAGAGGGATTAACAGGTTGAAATGGGGTGGTTGACTTGAAAGATTTTGCTTGCTCTGTGAGAGCATAGTTTAGGGGCTCTCCACTTCTGCATAGTCCATTTTCAGCTAAAAAATAGGTTCTTGTCCAGTAGTTGGGCATATGCTGCCACTCCAGCCCTTCCCCTGGTTATTTCTACCCAAAGCCAGAGCTGTGAACATGAGAGGCCACCATGAAGATTTCTTACACACTCAGCTTCCCTTATTACCTCACCCTACCCATTCCCCAGCATGCCATATGTGTAAGTAGGCTGGGTACTACCCACAGACATTGGGTTACTGATAAAAAGAGCACATCAGCAGTGATGCTGACACAGAAGGAAAGATACAGGGGATGATGTAAGAGGAAGTAGGATGGGTTGCTGAGATATGTTGGCTCCCAATAGAAAGTACCAAGATCGAGAAGAAAGTGGGAGCATTGTTTCTGTCAGGAGCTGGTGAGTGACAGACAAGCCTCAGGAGAAAAGGAATAGTGGGACAGCTTTCTAAGGCCTGGAATAAAGCACCCTTCTATGCCATGGGTCCTCTCTCTCTCTGCAGGAAATTGAGGGTGCATCGCACCATGTCTATGCTGACCAGCCACACATCTTCAACGCTGTCGTAGAAGAGATCTGTGACTCAGTTGATTGAGCTACTCTCACCAGAGGAGGAGGAGAAAGTGAGAGAGTCGCTCTCACCTCCCTGTCTGCTTAGTCATCCCCTCCATCCTTTCCTCACTAACGTGTGCCAGCCTAGCAGAGTCTTGGGCTGTCCCAAGATAGGACCACAGTCAAAAGGAGCACTCCTGATCCTATGCTGAGGGCTGGAGACAGAAGCCACCAGTGGCCTTGAGCTCCCCAGCATAGGGAAGAACATAAAGGGTTGCCAGTGCCACCCCATTCTCTCCATGCCAAGTGGTACCAGGTGGTGGTTGTGAAGGAACTGTACTGAGCCACACCGTGTCCTTTCTCTGGAGTATTTGTGGGGTAGGTTCCATGCAAGGGCATCTTCTCCATCACTCCTCACTCCCATCCCGTGACAGTGCCATCCAGGAGCTAGTTGAGATCAGTTCCCACTGGACTACCAAGAACAGGTCTTGGAGTGCCATTCACCTGCAGAGACCTTCCCATGACCTTAAAGGCCACATCCAAAGCCTTCGTTGGCAAATGAGGAAATAAGCCACAGCAGACATGGGTGACACAGCTCTGTGTGATCAAGCTCCAGGTTTGCTGGCACCTTGTACACATTGTGCACTAGATTTGCTAGAGTTCAGGCCAGGCACCATTGCTTTGGGGCTGGTCCTGGTTACTGGCTGAGCTTAAGCCTATGCCTACCCCATATCCTGGCCCCATTATACAGAAATTCTGTTGCCCAGGTCTTGGTCCTGGCTGCCTAAGCTGGGATCACTCAAGTACTTCCTTCCATACCCTGTCTTCCTATCCAATGGAGGCCTCTGAGTCTCCCTCTGTGCCTTGGGCCCTAAAGCCCCACATACAGTAAAAATAGAGTAAATGTGGTTCCTGGTGTAGAGAAGGGGGCAGGGCCCTTGAGCCCCTGGGCCATGTCTGGATTCACCATGCTCACTGGTATCTGCAGTATTTTTCTACCTGCCCACCAAGACCCCCTGCTCCAGTGGGGAGCCTGGAACCAGCCGCAGCCTGACCCTCATCAGCCACAGGATGGTTCTCACTGCCAGGTCCTAGGTCCTTGCTATCTCTCCCCTGCCATGGTCTCCAGCTCATTCAGCCTCCAAACTACTTGTCTTCCTCTCTCTGGAAGTCATGCCAGGTGCTGCTCTGAGGTCTGGGTAGTAGGCTGGGCCTGGCCCCAGAAGCAGGGCAGCTGTTGCCTGCTCCCTCACTTTTGTAAAGCCAACCCTTTTACCAGAGTAGTATTAACTCCTGGTGCTTTGTACTACTGGTCCAGCTGCCTTGGGATCCTTTTCTATATTAATAAAGAAATGAGTAAAATCTGCTGCTGGTATTACTCATATTGTGCCAATAGAGTGCTTGGTGGCACTGATGTCACAGAAGTCCATGTGATGCCCAAGTCAGAGAGGAGCCCTGAGAGGAATCTAATTACATGTAATTCCTTCTTCTAGTTAGTGCCCCATGTGCCCTCCAGACCAGCACAGACCATCCCTGGCCAACCTCAAATGATGCGAGTTGACCCAGAGGATGAGCGTATTGGCCCCGGTTCACAGGGGCACTGTGTCCCATAAATATGCCAAGTTCAGTGGGCCTGTTCTTAGAGTAACTCCTACTCATCCTGTGGATCTCAGCTCAGATCTTCCTTTGGTAGAGAAGCCTTGCCCTGACTCCACAGACTAGACCTGAAGCCCATGTGCTGTGTCTCAAAGCACACCCTACTGACTTTTTATAAAGTTTTATAAAACTTATGATTACTTACTAAGTAACCATCTTTCCTCCCTCAGTATGAGCTATGTAAGGCCAAGGAGCATTTCTGGCATTTAGTTCATGAGTGAACGTTTGTTTTTTTTTGTTTTTTTTTTTGTGTGTGTGTGTGTGTGTGTGTGTTTTTTTGTTTTTTGTTTTTTTTTTTTTTTCTTTTTGAGACAGGGTCTCGCTATGCAGTTGAGGCTGGTCCTGAGCTCACTTTTGTAGCCCAGGCTGGTCTCGAACTCGCACCGATCCTCCTGCCTCAGCCTCCCGAGTGCTGGGATTACAGGCGTGAGCCACCACGCCCGGCAATGTGTGTGTGTTTTTTTAAGAATTTTTTTTAATGCCTGACATGTACAAGGTTGTGAGTTTGAACCCTAGTCCCACAAAAAAAAAAAAAAAAGAATTTTTAAAAAATTTTATTTATTTTTTTCTTGTTTCAGAGCTTTTGTTTATTTATTTTTATGGCCAGCTCAGCCCACCCTCAGGACAGGGCTGGCGCAGCATGTGGTGCCGGGGATCGAACCACAGTCCCTACAGCCGCTCATGCTTTCCTAAGCAGGCGCTTTAGACCACTGAGCCATCCTGCCGGGCCCCATGAACATTTGTTTTGATCAACTCGGAGTGAGATTTACCAAGCGTTCAACTCATTACTGATGCCTCCTCTGCCCCCTGAGTTCACTTAGGCCCAGAAATCCAGCTCTACCTGTTATGAGACCAACACTGCAAATGCACAGACAACAAATGAATGAATCAACAGACGGACAGAATACCTCCTGGGATAGTTACAGAGCTCTAATCCACAGCAGGACCCTGTGTTCTCTGAAAATCCCAATATGGGAGAGGGGGCAGGTTTTAAGAGTTTAGTATGTGCCAACCACTTGCTATAAAAAAAATAAATCTGGTCCCTAACTTTATGGGAAATTCCACTCTACTTGGAGAGACACATATTGTGGAGTAAACCAGATATGGTGGCTCATACCTTTAATCTGAGCATTCAAGAGTCTGAAGCAATAGGATTGCCATGAGTCTGAGGCCAGCCTGGGCTACATAGTCAGACCCTGCCTCAACACCTCCCCCAAAAAATAAATCAACAAAAATTTGCAGCTGGAAGGTGCTGCCCAAGAGAGGCTAGGACAGCCTGCTGCAGAAGCTGGTAAAGGAGAGGGTGGGCGAGCTGGTAGAGGAGAACTTCCAGAGAGAACAGTATAATATGCCCAATTGATATCCCAAGAAGCAGGAAACAAGAAACGGAGCCCAGGGAGGGCTGCTGTCTGTTGTAGGTCCCAGAAAGCTGAGATTTACGCCTGCAGATAGCAGCTTCCTTTGCTGGCGCCCTGTTTATTGACCTCTTGCTTGGGATATTAAGGGTTGTCACCTCTCCTGCTCCTTGGTTATCTGTTAGCATCTGTGTGAACCTAATGTTAGACAAATGGTAGAAGACAGTGATTTGTAATCTATAAAGTAGTTTCGCACATTCCATAGCCTGCTTCAAGCCTTGAATAAAAGTGAGCTGTTAATAGGGTTCTGGGCTCACTTTGAGAGAGACAAGTCTCAGTGAGTCCTCTAAAGCATATTCATCGGGTCTTCTCGTCGTTTCTTTTGGCACCAACACACAACATACAACAAACGGTAACCAACCACAAAAGCCCTGTGGGGAGAGCAGTCTGGGTTGGTGTGCAGTGGACAGTAGGGTCCAGTTTAGGTTGCCCACTGGCCACGTGAGGAATACATTCATCCTGAGAAATCAATGGAGAGCACTGAGCAATGGCCAGGTAGGCTGAGCATGACAGACAGACTGGATGGCCACTGGCTACTCTGGCCTGCAGCCTGAGGGGAGCCAATACCTCCCTGATGGAGAGCTTTGAGGCTACACAGTGACCCCTGTCACAGATGCTGGTAGTCTAGACTTGACAAGAAGCTGGTGGGCACAGAGGAGAAAAGTGCAAATGTGTGGGAAGTAAAATCAAACGGACAGGGGCCCGGCACGATGGCTTAGTGGTCTAAAGCGCCTTCAGGCGGCTGCAGGGACTGCGGTTGGATTCCCGGCACCACATGCTGCACCAGCCCTGCCCTCAGGGCAGGCTGAGCCAGCCATAAAAATAAATAAACAAAAGTTCTGAAACAAGAAAATAAATAAATAAAAGTAACATAACTTTAAAAAAAAAAATCAAAGAGACACTTTTACTCTCCTGAATAATGGGCTGAATGAGTGAGTGCAGTAGTTAACCAAACCTGCCTGCTTGCTTAAAACCTAGAATGATGTTTTTTTTTTTGGCGGGGGGGGGGGGGGGGGGGGGGTGTTTGTCTTTTTGAGATAGGGTCTCATTGTGCAGTTCAGGCTGGCCTTGAGCTCACTTTTGTAGCCCAGGTTGGTCTCAAACTTGCACCCATCTGCCTGTCTCAGCCAGTCTCCCAAGTGCTGGGATTACAGGTATGCGCCACCACGCCTGGCTAGAATATTTTTCTGTTCATTTTGGTTTGTTTTGTTTTGTTTTTTGGTAGAACTGTGGATCAAACTCAGGACCTTGCCGGGCGTGGTGGCTCACGCCTGTAATCCCAGCACTCGGGAGGCTGAGGCAGGAGGATCGGTGCGAGTTCGAGACCAGCTTGGGCTACAAAAGTGAGCTCAAGGCTAGCCTGAACTGCATAGTGAGACCCTGTCTCAAAAAAAAAAAAAAAAAAAAAAAAAA
>PVJA010044188.1:0-16269 GCA_004027025.1 Myocastor coypus | reverse complement strand
TTTTTTTTTTTTTTTTTTTTTTTTTTTTTTTTTTTTTTTTTTTTTTTTTTTTGTACTAGTGATTCAACTCAAGACCTTGTGCTTGCCAGGCAGGTCCTTAAGCCACTGAGCTATCTCTCCAGCCCCTGCTGTGAGTTTAAGTCCAGCCTGAACTCAAATAAGCAGTAGTAAAGTCACACACTGAGGCAAGAGGCTGATATAGGAGGTTCTCAAGTTCAAAGATAGGGGCTAGGGAGATATCTAAGTAGGATAAGTGCCTGCCTGGCAAGTGTAAGGTCCTGAGTTTGATCCCTGGTACCACAGGGGACGGAAGAAGAAGTCAAGTTCAAAGATAGATTGGGCTATAGAGATGTTCAAGGCCAGCATGGGTTATATACTAAGACCTGATCACAAAAATCAAAACAAGCAAGCAAACAAACAAACTTAAACACCATCTTCATGCTGGTTCTGATGTAGATTGAATGTTTCTTAGAAGTTTATTGAAATTAAAATTTTAATGAATATATATAGCTTTTGCTAGTATTAGAAATGCTTTTATTGGGTTAGAGATATAGCTCTGTGGTAGAGCACTTGCACCATATGTATAAGACCCTAGAGTAGCCCTTCAGCAATACACACACACACACACACACACACACACACACACACACAGAGCAATACAAACTTTTCTTTTTTTTATGCAAACTTTTGGATAGCTAGACCTGGATTCTAGTTCAACCTCTGGCACAGATTTAATGCTTTTCAAATTAATTCATTAGCTTTACCTTTTTAAAAAGCTGTATGTATGTATGTATGTATGTATGTATGTATGTATGTGTGTATGTATATTAGGCCAGCTCAGCCTGTCCTGGGGGTGGAGCTGGCACAGTATGTGGTGCTGGGGATTGAACCGCAGTCCCTGTAGTTGCCTAACCTTGCCTAAGCAGGCACTTTAGACCACTGAGCCATCTTGCCAGCCCTAACTATTTTTTTTTTTTTTTGTCTTTTTGAGACAGGGTCTCACTATGCAGTTGAGACTGGCCTTGAGCTCACTTTTGTAGCCCAGGCTGGTCTCGAACTCGCACCAATCCTCCTGCCTCAGCCTCCCAAGAGCCCTAACTCTTTTTTTTTTCAATTTTTTATTGTTTAAATTTAACAATGGTTATATTACATATTTTCATCATCAGATCAGTTTAGATTAATACATATAGGTATATAAGATTGATCAAACAAAGCCCTAACTCTTTTAATCGTTTAAAAATTTTTATTGTTTGTCAGCATACACATGCAGTACACGATGATTACATTTCTGTAGGGTGTTGCTACATGTACTTAACATGCCCTAATTCTTTTCTTCATCTCCTTTCCCTTGCCTCCTCATTATCTTTCTTGATTCTCATAATTACACTATCAGAGAGGTGCTATAAAAATGTCTACTTCATCAATTAGAAAATTAAAGCTCAGCGATGTATTCTGCTTAAAGTTATACAGACAATGAGAAGAGTATGGTCTCAAACTTTTCTTTCCTTTTCTTTCTTTCTTTCTTTCTTTTTTACTTTTTTTTTTTTTTTTTTTTTGGACAGTGTTTTAGCCATGTTCCTGGTGCTGGAACAAAATACCCAACACTCCCAACTTAAGGAGAGGTGCATTTTGGCTCAGGACTTCAGTATATGGTCCTCTGGTTCTGAGGAAGAAGCCCACCACAGGAGGGGCATGCTGGACGAAAAGGTGCTCAACAAGTGGTAGCCGGGAAGCAGACAGTGAGGGGACAAGTGGGGGACAAGGGTATAAAAGAATTGTGCTCCCCGTCCCACCTCCAACCATACCCCACCTCCTAACTGCACATTCAGCTACTGAATTCATGAATACACGAGTGCACGATGAGTGCAGTGCCCCAGTGAGTGCGATGCCCCAGTGAGCCAATTGCTTTCCACGCACAGGTGAATTTGGGGGAACATCTTAGATCTAAACCATACCAGGTAGTGCCCGACTATGTTGCTCAGGCTGATCTCAAACTCACCATCATCCCTGCTCAGCCTCCCAAGTAGTTGGGATTACAGGCAAGCACCCAGGCACAATCATATTATTCTTTTTTTTTTTTTCAGGGCTAAGGTTTAAACTCATGACCTTGAACTTGCCAGGCAGGCACTTGGGCCACAGAGCTATCTCCCAGCCCCACCGCCATATTATTCTTAATCCAAGAATGAACATGGGAACTGAGCATGGTGGTGCACACCCCTATAATCCCAGCACTTGGGAGGCTGAGGCAGGAGGATCAGTGTGAGTTCAAGACCAGCCTGGGCCACAAAAGTGAGCTCAAGGCCAGCCTGAACTGCATGAGACCCTGTCTCAAAAAGACAAAAAAGGGCAGTGAGATAGCTCAGTGATCTAAATCGCCTGCTTAGGCAAACTTAGGCAACCATGAGGACCACGGTTCAATCCCTGGCACCACATACTGCACCAGCCCCACCCACAGGGCAGGTTGAGCCCACCATAATATAAATAAAGTTTTAAAAAAGAATGAACATGAGACCAAATGAACAAACAACAAAAAGGACAGAAATTGAAAAGTAGAAAAATCTGATAAATGGGGCTGGGGAGATAGCTCCGAGGCACAAGTGCCTGCTGGGCAAGTGCAAGGTCGTGAGTTCAAACCCTGGTCCCACAAAAAAAAAAAAAAAAAGAAAAATCTGATAAAAATGAATGAGAATTATTAAAAGTAATGAAGAGATGGTCAGCTAGCTAGCTCAGCAGACTAAAGCACCTATTTAGGCAGACACAGGGGCTGGGGGTTTGATCCCCAGCATGCTGTGCCGGTCCCATGCCCAGGGTGCACAGAGAAGGTGATTGAGACTGGGCATAGTGGTGCAAGCCTGTAATCCCAGCATTCAGAAGGCTGAAAACAAGATTACTACAAGTTCAATATATGTAGTGAGGCCCTGTAGACCCTGTAGATTCTATACTAAATACTATATATATGAAATTTTAAGCCTTTTCTAGCATTTTTAGTATACGACTAAGGGGATAAAGTATGAATATGCCTAATCCTTGAGAATCCATTTAGTAGGCAGAGATATTCTGAAAAGTTTTATTGCTGATTCTCATGTTAAAGTTTGCCAGTAGATATGGGAATCATAAAGTATAAACACTAACATATATCATTGGTGTTATGCCAAAGGATGGAATGCTCCATAGACATATTTGGGGAAAATGCTATGGTACATTGAGCAAAACAGTCCAGATGGTGAAAAATGTCAAGTCAATGGCTTTTATTCCAGTTAGAGCAATACCAGTAAGTTCCTAGAAATAATATGTCAAGATGTGTGAGAGCTAAATAAGTTTTCAGCACACTGTTCTTTTTTAAAGCTCACTAGTTTTTTTTTTCATGAGCTCAAAGTCCATCCAAATTATAGAAATAAGGTATATGTTGATTTATCTAGGTAAAGTACCATCTTTCTATGAGAAACTAAATGTATCTTAGGTATCTATGAACTAAAAACTTCTTGATCTTTCTCAGTTTTTTTTTTTTTTTTGTCTTTTTGAGACAGGGTCTTGTTATGTAGTTCAGGCTGGCCTTGAGCTCACTGTTGTAGCTCAGGCTGGTCTTGAACTCGCACTGATCCTCCTGCCTCAGCTTCCCGAGTGTTGGGATTACAGGCTTGCGCCACCACGCCTGGCTCCTCAGGTTGTTTTTTAATTGGAAACAGAAAATTCCAGTGTAAATTATTAAAATAAGGAGAATATAATCTCACATAACTGATAAGAACTAGGGTGATTGCTGGATTGATAAATATAGCAGAAAATGGCATTATCAAGGATATAGATGTTTTTTCTCTTTTTCTGTTCTGTCATTGTCAGTGTGTTGACTTAACTCCTGATGGTTGCAGGATGATTGCTACAATTTCAGGTATTATCACTAGACATGACCATATGAAATAGAAGAAAAGGAAGTGAGCCAGGGATATAGCTCAGAGGCACAGCACTTGCCTGGCAAGCGCAAGGTCCTGAGTTTGATTCCCATCCGTCCCCTCTCCCCGGCCGTCACAGAAAGAAAGGAAGCATTTCATTCTGTCTCTGGGTGTCTTGTTAGCAGTGAAAATCTTTAGACCCTATCCCTACTCCATCAAATCTGTTTTCATGTATCAAGAGCAAGAATTACAGTACATGCTCATGTCTAAATGACTGGCTTAGACCAGTAAAAATTCATCTTCTGGAGACTTGAAGGACCCAGATATTCATAACTCAGGACTGAAATTCATTAGCAAGAGAAAATGGAAGAGGAAACAATACTGGGTAAGCAATCAATAGGGTTTCTCCCCCCCCCCATCTTTTTTGAGACAGGGTCTTACAGTGCAGTTCAGGCTGTCCTTGAGCTCACTTTGTAGCCCAGGCTGGTCTCAAGCTCTCAACAATCCACCTGCCTGGGGGCTCAGCAGGATGGCTCAGTGGTCTAAAGCGCCTGCTTAGGAAAGCTTAGGCGGCTGCAGGGACCACGGTTCAATCCCTGGCACCACATGCTGCGCCAGCCCTTCCCTCAGGGCAGGCTGAGCCGGCCATAAAACAATCCACCTGCCTGAGCCTCCAAGTGTTGGGATTACAGGCATGTGCCACCATGCCTGGCGACTTTTAATAGGACTTCTACATGATACTCACAGTTATTTAATGTTATGATGTCCATAGATCAGGATCAAAAATATCAAAGATGTGATTGAAAACTATGCTAAAATTTCAAATTTAAAAACAATATATTACAGTGAAAGATATAATGCCATTAATTCTCCAACTTTGGTTATACATACCCTATCATTCTTGACACTTTTTAAAGCAGTCCTAGAAATCCTTTCTCATAAGTGTCTTTATTGAACTATCATGGCTGTTTCTACATCCCTAATGTGCTCAAAATGCTTACCTTTCATGGTCATTTTAACTTTGAGGAAGAACTAGAAGTCACATGGTACCAGATCTGGTCAACAAGATAGAAGCAGACACTTAATTGTTTTACAAGCCTGTCTTTCTGTTGCATAGCACTCAATAGCAGTATCCAACTTATTTTTATCACACCTTGTAAAAACACAAAAGAAGACTTCCTGTACTGCTTCAGAAAGTGGCACAAATGTGTGTTCAAATTGAGGGGAGTATTTTGAGGTGGTTAATGAATGGAAATGTTTCTTTTATTATAAAACTTTAAAAAAAATTTTTTTTGTCCTTTTGGGACAGAGTCTCTCTGTGCAGTTCAGGCTGGCCTTGAGCTCACTTTGCATCCCAGGCTGGGCTTGAACTCACAACCATCTCCTGCCTCAGCCTCCAGAGTGCTAGAATTACAGGTATGCACCACCATGCCTAGCCTTTATAATACATTTTTTTAAATGTAAGTTTCACCGTAGTTTTTGATCACCCAGTATATTCTACGTGACTATTAATGTCTTATATACATATATAATGAATTGCCTATTCAACATCACACATTTATGTTTCTGCAAGAATAATACAATTAACTACTCCCAGGGCAGGGGAAATAGCTCAGTCGCATAAGCTCAAGGTCCCTATTTTGATCCACAGTACTGCAAACAACAAACAAACAAAAACAATGAACCATACATTAATTCATTTGAGTAAGAACAGATAACATTATGGCTCCATTCCACAAATATTTCATTTTTTTCCCTATGTATTTAGTACAGGATCTACATGGTCTCTCTTCATAGGTAGAACTCATAGTGATCCTTCTGTTTTCAACTTCCCAAACGCTGGGATTACAAGCACATGCCACCATGCCCAGTCTCAATCACCATCTCAGTGCACCCTGGGCCTTGGGGCCAGCATAGCAGGCCTGGGGATCAAACCCCGAGCCTTTGTATCTGCCTAAATAGGCGCTTTAATCTGCTGAGCAATTTGGCCTGCCCTCGCAAATACTTTAGTGTGTAATTCCTAAGCACAAATATTCTTCTACATTGCTACAACCATCAAAATTAGAAAATCAACATCAACAGATTACTATCACTTAGTACAACCAACTCAACTTTTATACACTGACACAATTATGTCCTTTGTAGATATAGGCTTCAACCTAAGATCAGATGTTGTATTTAGCTGTGCTGTTCAATCTGAAAAAGTAGTGCCTTAACTTTTTCTTGATTTTCAATTCTTTAAACTTCCTAAAATTATAGACTAGTGATGGTGAACCTTTTAGAGCTTTCAATGATAACAAATAGCCTGCCTCAGCATGGATGCTATAGGTTTGCCACCACTGTGATAGGCCAATTATTTTATGGAATGTTGCTCAGTTTAGACTTATCCCATGATTCTTCATTATTAGAGTTAGGTATTAAAGTTGTGGCACATTAGTACAGAGGTGAAGCTATGTTTTTCTCTTGCATCTTATTTGATCCCCTTAACTGGTGATAGAGCCTTGGTCACTTTAAGGTGTCATCTGTAAGATATCTTGATGGAAAAGTTACTCTTTTTCATTTATAATTAGTATTTTGTAGATAGGTATTTTATAAATATCCTGTTCCTCATCATATTTTTACCCACTAGTTTTAGTATCCACAGTGTTTCTTAGCTGGTTTAATAATTACTAGGATGTTTGCCAAATGGTGATTTTTCTAATTCCAGAATTCTTTCTGTATTTAATC
Source organism: Myocastor coypus (assembly GCA_004027025.1). Lineage (NCBI taxonomy): Eukaryota > Metazoa > Chordata > Mammalia > Rodentia > Myocastoridae > Myocastor > Myocastor coypus. The sequence goes on along the minus strand of PVJA010044188.1, from coordinate 9,655 downwards.
TTTCTAGCCTTCCCATTTTGCCTATTCATTTTTTGGACACATGATCTCACTATGTAACCCCAGTTAGCCTCAAACTCGCTGATTCTCCTAGCTCCACTTCCTAAATGCTGGGATTACAGGTGTGCCCCACCAGTTTGGCTTGTTTATTGATTTATTTCCTTATGTCACTATGAATTCATGAATTTCTATTTAAATCGCCTATTACTATAATTATTTATTTTAATGCTCAAATTGTCCCAGATTTAGCACCCCCAAATTGGCTTCTGGGTTCTTTTGGTATGTCTCCACTATTATTAGAACACTACCCTATATTTTGGCAAAATAAGATATTCAGTTTATCTTGTATTTCCCACATTTTGCTTATGGAATAAGGATTTCTCTCAGTGTCCCTAGCACCTTTGTTAACAGAGAATATCACTTAAGAGCCAAAATGTGAACACTTAATATGCTCATTGTTATTGGGTTAGTGCTACTAGACATACACTCTAAGGAATGTACATCAGTTATGACCTTAGCGTATAGCTCCCAAAACTGATATTTTGAAACCTAACTCCCAAAATGACAGCAGTTAAGAGATTTCTAAATCATGAGTGAAGTCCTCATTAATTAAAGATTAATATCATTATAAATAAGGCTTGAAGCAATTTTTGTCTTTATGACATATGGGCATATATAGTGGGGACCATTTATAAAGAATAGGACCTTTGTCAGTCACCAGACTTGCTGACACTTTAATCTCCCACCCTTCAAAACTGTAAGTAATAAATTTATGTTAACCGGGGATCGAACTCAGAACCTTGTAATTGCCAGGCAGGCACTTGTTCCCATGAGCTATCTGCCAAAGCCACAAACTAAGTTTCTTTCTTTTCTTTCTTTCTTTCTTTCTTTCTTTCTTTCTTTCTTTCTTTCTTTCTTTCTTTCTTTCTTTCTTTCTTTCTTTCTTTCTCTTTTTCTCTTTCCTTTATTGGCATGGAGGCTAGCTTTTCTGTGAGCATGCTGCAGACCGAACCCAGGGCCTTGGACATGCTGGGAAAATGCTATATCACTGAACCCTTACCCCTAACATTTCTTATTGTGAAGCCTACATGTTTGCTTGCCTGCCTGCCTGTCTTCCTTCTTCCTTTTCTTTTTTCTCTTCTCTTCTTTTCTCTTCCTTCTCTTTTCTTTCTTTTTCTTTTCTTGTGCACCACTGAGTATAGAGTACCAAAAAACCTTTGCACTGAGCTGCATCTTCAGCCCTTTTTATTATCTCTTTTGAAACCAAGTCTTCTAAATTGCTGAGTTGCCCAGCGTGGGCTTAGACTTATAATCCTTCCATTTCAGTCTTCTAGAGTTGCAGTTTTAAGATTACCGGTGTTGGGGCTGGGAGATAGCTCCGAGGCACAAGTGCCTGCTGGGCAAGTGCAAGGTCGTGAGTTCGAACCCTGGTCCCACAAAAAAAAAAAAAAAAAAAGATTACCGGTGTGCATTACCATGATTATGTTGTAGAAATTCATTATATATTCTGGATATTAACCCCTATCATCTGTATGATTTACAAATATTTTCCCCATTCCATGAGTTTCCTTTGCACTCTCAATTATATCTTTTGATTTACAGAAGCTTTATTTCTTAAAAATGATTGGCTGTTTATTTACTGTGATACAGGTTCTCTACACGGTTTCTATGCATAGTGATCCTCTTTTCTCAGCCTCCCCAGAATTTGCACTGCAGGCATACAGGCACTTAGACCACCAAGCTATCTCCTCAGCCCCAGAAATTTTAATTTTGATATAGTTTACTATATTTATTTTGTTGTTGTCGCCTATGAACATTGGTGAGTTTGTTTGTTTTGTTTTGTTTCACTGTGCTAGAGATCGAACTCTAGGCCTCCTACATGCTAAGCAATTACTCTAACACTGTTCTTGGTGAGCCTCATGTGCTCAGAAGGTCGAGTTAGAAGGGTGGCTGAAGCCCAGGAGTCTGAGGCTAGCCTGAGCAGCATAACAAGACCCCATCTGGCTATTAAGGACGCTGAGGCAGGAAGGTAGCAAGCACGGCAAGGGCAACTTAGGGCCTCCCCAAAATTTTTGTTTGTTTGGTTGATTGATTGATTGATTTTTTTTTTTTTTTGTCTTTTTGAGACAGGGTCTCACTATGTAGTTCAGGCTGGCCTTGAGCTCACATTGGTAGCCCAGGCTGGTCTCGAACTTAAAGCGACCCTCCTGCCTCAGCCTCCCGAGTGCTGGGAAAAGTTTTGTTTTAAATAAAAATTAAAGGTGCTGGGGCCCAGCAGGATGGCTCAGTGGTCTAAAGCGCCTGCTTAGGAAAGCTTAGGCTGCTGCAGGGACCGCAGTTTGATCCCTGGTACCACATGCTGCGCTAGCCCTGCCCTCAGAGCAGGCTGAGCTGGCCATAAAAATAAATAAAACAAACAAATAAAAGTTCTGAAACAAGAAAAGAATGAATAAATAAAAAATAAAATTAAAAAAATTTAAAAAGAAAATGATGATATTGATGTCTTTATTGTTGCCTTTGTTGCTATTATTGTTGTTGATAGTGATAATAATAAGAAGACACAATTCTGTGGCTATCAATTTATGAGCTAGCATCTGAGGGTGTTATATTTAAAATCCAGTTAGATTTCTCTGCTTTTAGAATTAGCTTAAGTGAGAGGATTAAATTATTTTCCATTATTTTTCTTATTACAAAAAGAAAAAAAATCCAGCATTTCAGTTCTGGAATTTGTTTATGTCTCAGTTACTTTTCTATTGCTGCTGAGACAAAATACCTTACATCTAAAATTAAAGAAGGAAAAATGTATTCAGCTCATTAGTGGAAGCTTCAGTCCACACTCAGCTGGCTCCAAGGTACACTCACACATGGCAGAGGGCAGCAGTTCACAAAGGTGGAAAACAGCAAGACCAGAAGGAGTAGTACCACTAATGGTTACAGAGAGCAAGTCTGTCTCCCTTATGTTGCCTTCAGGATATCTGCTCCAGGCTATGTGTAGCACTCACACCCATAATCCCAGCACTGGATCATGAATTAATCACAAAGTCTAGAAGTCTGCCCCATGACTGCAGGAGGCTTTGGGGAGATAACTGGATACTAACCATAACAGGTTATCAATCTGCTTCATGCTGGCTGGGTAGCCTTATGAAAATCTCTTACATTCTCTGAAAAATAGTGAGCTTTAATAAGAAAATCTACTTTTGAAACATATAGTGCCACATACTTATAATTCCAGCACTCAGGAGGCTGAAACAGGAAGACCACCATGAGTTTGAGGCCAGCCTGGGCTCCACAGTGAGTTCAAGTCCAGCCTGAATTACATAGCAAGAACCTGCCTCCAAAATGGAGAAAGAGAGAAAGAAAGAAAGAAAGAAAGAGAAAAGGAAGGAAGGAAGGAAGAAAGAGGAGAGAGAGAGAGAGAGAGAGAGAGAAAGAAAGAAAGAAAGAAAAAAAGAAAGAAAGGCCTTTTTAAAAATACCTGATTCTGCTTCTTCTTTTTCTTACCTTTGTAGACTTGAGAAATCTGGTTAACCTCTCTGTCCCCTCTGTAAAATACAGACCTACTTTAGAAGTGCATCACGAGGGAAGAAAGGGCCATCAGGAGGGAAGTTGCCAATGTGTTGAGCATGTGGTAGAAAGTATAAAGCAGCATATGTAGAACAGAAAGGACTGTGCAACAATTTTAAGAAAGTTTGTCATAGGAAAATGCATCTGAAGTCTTGGCATAGTGACTTGGCATATGTCATATATCCAATTAATTGTTAACTCTATATTCTGTGTGTGTGTGTGTGTGTGTGTGTGTGTGTGTGTGTAGAGATCAAACCTTGGGCCTTGCACATACTGAGCATGCACCTTGCCACTGAACTATACCTCTAGCCCAATTTTTCACTTCTGAAATAAGAATAATAAATATCTACAGCAAAATAGATAAGAGGGCTCAGATGAGATAACAGTCTGAATGGCATCTGATGACAAAGTGCATGCTTGGTAAATATTAACTGTAATTGGCTCATAGGGTTATTAAAAGGATTCAGTGGAAATATATAGTGTAATATTCATAATCATCATTTTTCCTTCTGAGTAGGGGTAATTCTGCACTTGAGTTTCTGAGACTTTGACCATATTATCTGTAACCTGCAAGTCCATATTGTTTTATTTCAAAGCCATTCTTTACCCTACTTACTCCTTACACTTAATCATTTATTTATGTGACAGGATGTCATAGGAGGCAGCAACTGAGCATTTCAACTCAGATCAGGCTTGGTAATACTCCTTTAATACTAAGATCCTGCTCCTGAAATAAGCAGCACCATCCTGTTCTTCCCAGATATGTGGATGTGGACTGCAAAACAGCAAAAGGGAAGAGCAAGTGAAAAGTAGTGTTCCAGGGCCTGGGGAGATAGTTTAGTGCCAAAGTGCCTGCCTGGCAAGCACAAGGTCCCAAGTTTGATCCTCAGTACCAAAATAATAATAATAATAATAATAATAATAATAATAAAAAGGAGGCTGGTGAGATAGCTTAGCAGTCTAAAATGCCTGCTTAGACTAGCTTAGGCAACCACAGGCAACCACAGGCAACCACAGGGACCACAGTTCGATGCCCACCACCACATGTTGTGCCAGTCCCAACCCCAGGGTGGGCTAAGCTAGCCATAAAATGAATAAAGTTTAAATAATAATAATAATAATAATAATAATAATAATGTAATATTCCAAAATCATCTTTAATAGCAAGCACTATGTCTGCCTAGGAAACATTTTTTTTTTTTTTTAAAGGCAGAAAAATTTTTTTTGGGAAACAAAGCTTTGGTCTCACAGAGACAGAAGGGGTCTTGAGTGCTCAACTTTATTTTTATTTTTTTTTCTTGTTTCAGAACTTCTGTTTGTTTATTTTGTATGGCTGGCTCATCCTGCCCTGAGGGCAGGGCTGGTGCAGCATGTGGTGCCAGGGATTGAACCGCGGTCCCTGCAGCCACCTAAGCTTTCCTAAGCAGGCGCTTTAGACCACTGAGCCATCCTGCCCGGCCCAGTTGCTCAACTTTAAAACGGTGCAAAGCATAAAAAGAGCAGTGGCAAGAGCAGCATCCAACTGCTATGACAACTGGAATATTGTAAATAAATATTTCTAAGCAAACGAATATATTTTTCCTTTCTTTTGTCCCCCTTCCATTTTTTCTACCTTTACCTTTCATTCTTTTTTTTTTTTTTCTTGTTTCAGAACTTTTGTTTGTTTATTTATTTATTTCTATGGCTGGCTCAGCCTGCCTTGAGGGCAGGGCTGGTGCAGCATGTGGTGCCAGGGATCAAACTGCGGTCCCTGCAGCTGCCTAAGCTTTCCTGAGCATGCGCTTTAGACCACTGAGCCATCCTGCCAGGCCCCTGCCTTTCATTCTTGTACATTCATTTCTTTATTTCTATCATACCTTGGAACAAAAAGAAAAAAAAAAAAACTTCCTTCTGAGTCTCCCCCAAGCCAAAATAAAACCTTGCAGCATATTGTTTATTTATACACTGAGACAGGAAGTGTCCCTTTTATGTATCAGGAACTCTGTCTCTTCACAAGGATTGTTACACTGAGCTCCTGGGAGGAATAGCCAGCCTGGAACCTCCCCCAAATTCTAACAGTCAGAATAATACTGGTATAGCAATGACTTGCTGAGTCACCACACTTATTTTTCCCTGTGTGCATAGGGAAAATGCTGCTCTAAATTATAGGAAATATGGACAAGATTTGGGTCATTTTTGCTACTTTTCAGCTGACACAGTTTGAACCCAGTCTCCCTTCCCAGCCCAAGCTCTTGCTGGTCTCCTGTGCTATAGCCAAACACATTGGTCTTGTTCCTGGCATGCATTATTCTGGCTCTTGCCTAGAATGCCCCATTCCCTTTTCTCTATTGCCTTTGCCTACTTATCAGACTCTCACCTGCCTCCTTTTATTGTACCTCCCAAATAGTGCCTCTTCCACAAAGGTTTCTTGGATTTCCATAGCTGGTAAATCACTGTGTTTCTTATCTGTGTTCTTTTCTGAAATTTGTAGTTGTTTATGTTCATCTTTAATCCTGTCTCCCTGAACAAAGTAACCCCCTTGACAAAAGTAGATATCCTATATTCTTTTTGATTGCCCATACCACTCCAAAATATAAGTGCCCTCCTTGACCTGTAAGTTTTTGAGATCAATAGTAATTTGTCATTCCTTATTATATACCCAGCACCTAGCCGATGCTTAACACATAGTTGGTGCTCCAAATATATTGGTTAAAATAATGATTAAAAACAGATGCCTTTAGGGCTGGTGGTATAGCTCAGCAGACTAACCCCTTGCTTAGGGAAGCACAGGGATCATGGTTCAGTTCCTGGCCCTGCCTGCTGCGTCAGTCCCACTCTCGAACGTGCTGAGCCGGTGATGGAGTCCAGGTGCGGTGGTGAGCGCCTGTAATCCCAGCACTTGGGAGGTAGAAGCAGGAGGAGCACTATGAGTTGTAGTGAGATCCTGTACAAAAAAAAAAAAAAAAAAAAGACAAAAGTGCAATTATTAAATGAAGGTTAAAAAAAAAGCTGGGCGTGGTGGTGCACACCTGTAATCCCAGCACTTGGGAGATTGAGGCAGGATGCAACTTTGAGACCAGTCTGGGCCACAAAAGTGAGCTCATGGCCAGCCTGAACTGCACAGCAAGACCCTGTCTCAAAAAGACAAACAAAGCCGGGTGTGGTGGCGCACGCCTATAATCCCAGCACTCCAGCGGCTGAGGCGGGAGGATCGGTGCGAGTTCCAGACCAGCCTGGGCTACCAAAGTGAGCTCAAGGCCAGCCTGAACTGTACAGCAAGACCGTGTCTCAAAAATACAAAAAAAAAAGGAAGAAAGAAAAGAAAACAACCAGATGCTTTGATGGGAAATGATTTAAATTAATTTGTAAAATAAAACTTCAGATTAGTGGGAAAATTAATAGTTATAGGTACATGGAATTCATTTATTGATTCAGCAGAGTTCAAAGCAAACAAGAGTCTTGACCTTATGGAGGCTATATTTAAGTGGGACAAACAAATAATTAACAAATAAACAGCTAAAAGTGAGCATGGTGGTATGCACTCGTAATCCTAACTACTCCATAGCTTAAGGCAGAAGGACACAAATTCAAGGCCAGTCTGGACATCTTAGCAAGAACAGTATCAAAATAAACAGTACAAAGACCTGGTGGTATAACTTACAGCATCAACCCTGGGATTCATCCCTAGTATCATGATTAATTAATTAATTAAAATTGTTATGAAGTGTGTAAATGCTGTCAAAGAAATAAATAGACCAGGTAAGATTTTTTAAAGTAACAGTTTTAAGGTTTCTCAACCTCTGCAGTATTGATATTTTGGTCCATAAAATTCTTCCTTGCAAAGGGCTGTTCTACACACCGTCAGATATTTAGTACCCACTAACCCCTAGATGCTAGTAATACATATATCTCTACCCACTAGATGCTACCTGCTAGGTGCTAGTAACACATATCCTCCCTAGCCATGAAAACTCAAGCATGTTTGTAGGCTTGAACTGTAGCTTAGTGATAGAGGAACATAAGTAACACTTACCTGGTATGTGTGAGGCCCAGGGGGTTCTATTCTCAGCACTACACAACACAAAACAAAACAAAACAAGAAACCCAGGTTCTAGACATTGTAAAATCTCTAGGAGATCTGGACATGGAGGTGCACGCCTGTAATCCCAACACTTGGGAGGCTGAGGCAGGAGGATCAATGAGAGTTTGAAACCAGCCAGAGCTACAAAATTGAGCTCAAGGCCAGCATGAACTGCATAGTGAGACCATGTCTCACAAATAAATAAATAAATAAAAGATAAAATCTCTAGGAAACAAAAAATCATTCTCAGTCAGGAACAACTGTATTAAATAAATGCCTCTGAATGAGTGGCATGAGCTGAGACCTAAAGGCCAAAAATACATATTCAAGTCTAATGGAATAATCAGGTGCCTACATATAATCCCAATGCTCTGGAAATACAGTAAAAGGATCATTTGAACCTAGAAATTGAAGACTAGGGCCTGGGGGGATGGCTCAGTGGTCTAAAGCCCCTGCTCGGGAAAGCTTGGGTGGCTTCAGGGACTGTGGTTTGATCCCCAGCACCACATGCTGTGCCAGCCCTGCCCTCGAGGCGGGCTGAGCCGGCCATAAAAATGAGTGAATAAACAAACAAAGGTTCTGAAACAAGAAAAAATAAATAAATAAAATAAAAAATTCTTTAAAAAAATGAAAAAGAAAGAAAGAAAAAGAAATTGGAGACTAACCTGGGCAACTTAGTAAGACTCTATGTCAAAAAAACAAAGAATAAGTGTAGCATATTCAAGGAATGAAAATGGGCCACAACACAAATAAATAGGCTATAAATGGTTGCAGATAATGAGTGATGATAGGAGTGATATATGATGCAGTTAGAAGGGAAGGGAGGAACTCAATCATGTAGTTGCTGGAAGTTATAAGAAGCTTAGAATTCATTTTATAGCACTAGAGGCTATGAAAGTTCATAAGCACAGAAGTAACATGATCTGCTTTATGTTTTTGAGGCTCACAGGGACTGCAGGTAACAGATAGATTGGGCAGAAGTAAAAGCAAGGAAATAGGACTGGGGGTATAGTTCAGTGGTGTGGTGTGGCCTTAGCATGTACAGGATCTAGGTTCAAACTCTTATACTAGGAGAAAAATGGAAAGATTTTCTATAAAATTATGCTATAGTGGGCCAGCCCACCAGACGTCCTGGTCTGCTCGCCTGAACATTCCTGCCCACCTGCCAGATGTCTCCTGCCCGCTCACCTGAGGTCTCCAACCCACTCCCATGAGTATTCTGTTCCCATCCACCATGTTAGACCTACTCCGGCCCACTATGAAAGCAGGTGATCCAGAAGCTAGGCCCAACATGTGACTCAGATCTTCAGCCAGATACAAGCATAGCCTATCCAGCATCAGGCCTACCACCTGAGTCAGACCTCAGGCTCAACGCAAGCTTAGCCTACCCAGCAGTGAGGCCCCCCAGTCCTGCAGGTCACTGCTATACAGAATGATACAGACAAGGAGCAAAATGCAATCTCAGGTCCTGAACCCACCTGTAACAGATACAAGAGACAATACCCTACAAGAAAATGAGAATCATGCAGATGAAATCTCTGAACCAATAGCTTCTGAGGTAGACAGACAAGTGCAGAAACATATAGAGCAACTCTGATCAGAGATAACATGTCAGGTAAAAAAAGAAATGTATGAAAAATAGACTCTGAAGTGGAAAAACAACTGCAGGAACGTATAGAGGAAACTAGGACAGAAATAACAACTGAAGTTAAAAAAGACATGTCTAAATTAATAGCATCTAAAGTAGAGGAACAACTACAGAAAGGTAGGGAGGAGAACAGAACAGAAATAATCTCTGAATTAGAGAGAGAGAGGATAACTATGAGAGACTTTAGTACTATTAAAGAAGATATGAATAAAAAATTAGAGAATAGAAAAATGATAGACTCCCTGAGTGAACAATATAAGAAAGAAATAGATCGCATGAAACAGTTTGAAAGAGATATACAAGAAAATAAAATCTCAATCACAAGCTGGCAAAACTGTATGAACCAAAGTGAAGACAGAATCTCAGATCTTTTTTTTTTTTTTTTT
>PVJA010044187.1:0-16314 GCA_004027025.1 Myocastor coypus | reverse complement strand
TTTAAGTAGATATAGCCTAGTTTTGATAACAGTCTTCAGTGGTCAATGAAGTAAAAATTCCCCAACTTTGAAGGATGATCAATGTATTACTGACAAATAAGTAAAAAGTGATTGCTGTAGGCAATTATCTATTTTCTGTCAGACTCCAAAAGCACAGATAACATAAGTAAAAATTATACAGCAACAGTCTGGTTGTAAAACTTTTAGAGACTAAGGGCCCAAAATACAACTCAAAGTCCACTTGCTCATCATAGAGTGGTAACAGTGCAATTAAATCTGAGTACCGATTTTTTTTTTCACAACAACAATTTAAAAAATGTATATTGACAGAGAGGGGTCTGCATTCCCTTTCTGTCTCAGAAATTTATAAGGCTCAAGGGGACAAATTCAATGACTAAAAATAAACCAATGATCTAAATAGGAATATTTGCAAAATAATATAAATGAATAGCGAAAAAAAGTACCCCAAATCACTGGCATCAGGAACATGCAAATCAAAATGGCTATAAGGTATCATTTCCATCCACTTAGAATGGCTATCTTTGAAACATAAAAATAAATACTGGGCAGGATTTGGAGGAAGAGAAATTCTTACCTATTGTTGGTAGGAATGTAAATTAGTACAGATGTAGAAAACAAAGCGACATTTCCTCAAAAAATTAAAAATAGAGCTACCACATGATCCGGATTTTCCACTACTGAGGATGTACCACAGAAATCAATGTCAGTATGTTGAAAAGTCATCCAGACTTGGATGGTGGTTGTAGTCCTATTCACAGTGACCAAGACATGGAGTGACCCGCCCGAAGTGTTCATAGATGGGAAAGGAACAATTTCATAAAGAAAATGGCAAAAACAAATGTGACAGCTTGAGTGGAACTGATGGTCATGGATGTGAAATAGCCAGAGAAAGATGAGTGTTGGCTAGGTGGAAGTCATGAGAGTTGATCAGTGGAAGTAGAGATTAGAAGAGTAGTGACCATTGGATAGTAGAGACGGTAAGAGGGAAAGAGGTCAGAGAGGTTGGAAAACAGGCTCCAAATCACAGGCAAGGGGGTCTTAGTATCCATGACTCAATAAGGTAATAATAGTTTATTACATGCTTTATAAAGAAGTAGAAGAGTTAATGTTCCGAACTCAAAGAAATGGTAAATATTTGAGAAAGAGATGGTAATTAACCCACTTGATCATTATACATCCATACTTATAGGAGAATATCAAAATATACCCCAGAGATCTGTATAATTGCTATGTATTTGCTAAATGTTTAAAAATAACCTGTGAAAAAAATAATTTGTAAAAGTATGAATGAATGAATGAATGAATGAGTGGAAGCAGGTGGTAGAAGAATGAGTGAGGAAGGAAAGGTCTCTTTCTGTCATCAGGGCATGCGGTGTGGGGGCACCCGCTCTGTCTGGGACATAGATGGGTGGAAATTTACCAGTGTTTCCCAGATGAGTGTTAGCTCTTAGTTTCACTGCCACAGACTTTGCTCAGGTCTGCCTACTGTGTTTTCCAGTTGGTTACTCATTGATCTTTGCTATTTACTATGGAAATTTATTTCACTGTGTTCTTTATTTATGTTACTCTTTCCGGCTTTTGAAAATAATTCCTATTCTTGTGATGTAACCCTTTCCCAACAGTCTTTAATAAGTTTATTAGAATTTACCAAAATTCCAACTGAAGTCATCTTCTTTCTTTTAAATAGTGAGTCATACAAATAAACTATTTCGTGTACAAGGACATCCTTTAAATCCTATTTTTCTTTCCTTAGGGAGCCCTTTCTTCCCGTTTTGCAAGTGGCTGTTCACTCAGGTTCTGTTTCTTCCCCACTTCTACCCTGCCTTTTCAGGTTGCGTCATTCCAACATACAACAGATACTGTCCACCCTTCTTCTCAGCCTTTCTCTCTCACTGCATTTCTGGATTATGCCCCCCCGCTTCTTCTTTCCCTTCCAGGGAACCCTCGTAATCTTTCCTCTTCTGTATGTTTTCCTCTTCTTTTCTCATAAAACATGAATTTTTAATCACCCCAGTGATTGCTTTTCTTTGCTTCTTTGTATTTAATTCTCTGCAAAACATCTTAATTGTCCTCTGCTTTCCTGAAGGCTTTTAGTGCTGTGTCCACTTCTCTGAATAGTTGTAGCGCTTCCTAACTTCAGCAAATGTTATCACTTGGTTCTAAGAGTTCCTCTTGTATCTTGGGGCCTTCGTTCTGACCTAGCTGCATCTGTGTCTATCAATGTTTGTTTGTTTTAAAATGACTTGTTCAAGTTTGTTCTTTTCCCTTATAAGTTCTGAAGATCACACATTTTGCCTTGATTTGTTGTTCTTGTGTCTTTTGTTGTTGTTCTTCTTCCTCTTCCTCTTTTTCTCCTCCTTCTTTTCCCTCTTCTATCTTCCCTCTTTGCTTCCTATACTCTAAAATTTTCTCAATTGCAAATTATTTGAAGCCTTTTCTGTTATTTGCTGTGTTCTTTTAAATTCTTCATCTAGTGAATAAATTATTTTTGATGCTTCCTATCATAGTATTATTTCAATTTATTATTGGCTCATAATGGCCTAAATATTTGTGTCTTTCCAAAATTCATATGTTGAACACTGACCCCAAAATTGATGGTTCCAGCCACTGAGGTCCTTGGGAGCTGATTAGGTCTTGGGATGCAGCTCTCACATGTAAGCTGTGGCACTCTGGAAACCATGCCCAGGAAGCCCTCTCTCCTTGACTATGTACAAACCCAGCTGAAATGTAACAACTATGCCTCTATCCAGATAAGCAGCTGGAAAGAAAGGTTGAGAAGATTGATTGATAGTATCTGTGGTACATTAAAAGGAATTGAGGAGCAGAAAGAGAGCTCTCTTTAGACACCAATCTAGTGGCGGCTTGATCTTTATACCATCAAGCTTCCACAGCTATGAGAAATGACTTTCTGTTATTTGTCACTTATTCTGCTTATTGTCTTTTGTGTAGTAGACTGCACAGACTAAGACTTCATCTATTTAGAAATCCAAATCTTTGACTGTAATGTCAGAATCACTGTCCTGGTGCCTTATACCTTTGTCATCTCTTTAATTATGGTACCAATTAGAGCTCTCCCTTGCAACTCAAAGTATGATCTTTGGCCAGAACTACTAATGCTACCAGAAGCTTTTCCGAAATGCAAGTATTCAAGTTGAATCAAAGCTGATTTAAGTTATAATTTACATTTTAATAAATCTATGAGTTGCATGTATTCACAATAAAGTATTGCTAGCTGTAATACGCACATATACTCATTCTGTAGGAAATACAGCAATCATCTTAGAAAGCTGAGTGTTTGGTACTGACATCAAAGGCCCCCAACTTTTCTTAGGATTATTATGCATATAGCTATTCCTTTTTGTATGTATATTTTTTAATTTTTACAGTCTGCACACTCTTCTCATTCACATCTACAGCACGTTCCCAGAACACACTGTGGTCCCACAGATGATCCCTTTCTGTGCTCACAAGGAGGATAAAGCAATTAATTTATTTTCTGTGTAACTAATGGAAACAATGTAAAGAAAACTTACATGATTTTTAAAGGCCATACAAATGATCACAACAGTGAAAAAAACATACTTAAAATTCCTAAACATTGGTCTAAATTGCATTATTTATCATGCTGCTTTCTACTGACTGAACATAGAGTACTATATTATTTTTCTCATTTTATGCCAACATTTTACAATTTAAGAAAATTATGTTTTAGGTTGCTATCTGACACCATGAGAAACATGATCGCATAGTAGCACTTAATGGAGAAATAAAATGAAAAAAAACAAGCTTTAGAAATTATACATGTAAGAATAATATATTTATTTAGAAATGCAGATAGGGTAGTAAGGAAATTTTATAAGATAAAGTATATCCATCTATGTATCTTTTGGGGGAACATTACTACAACTGTTCATTGATACATGTTGACATTGTATGTCTTTTTGGTTTTGTGGTTTTGAATATTAAACTCGGGGTCTTCACTATGAGCTACATCCTCTCCTATTTTTAGAAAATTTGAGACAGAGTCTTACCAAATTTCTCAGATTGGGTTGATACTTGTGATTGTCTTCCTAGAGAGGATTACATGTGTGCAATACCACACTTGAATTATTTTTAAGTCATACTTTTGTTGATTCTTTACTGTGTTTGTCTTGAAAGTCTTCTCCTTAACCCTCTCATTAATGTTTTACTTTTCTCTTTATATCATTGTAAATGTTGCTATTTGTTTCTCATCTCCTCATATTATAAAGGTACTTAAAACTGATTTTGAAAGGTTATGTTTTGGGAGAAGAAATGGAGACACATAGAATCACAGGAAAAGTTTTATTAATTATGTAAAAATGTATGAACTGCTTATTTCTTTTTTTTTTGTCTTTTTTGAGACAGGGTCTCTCTATGCAGTTGAGGCTGGTCCTGAGCTCACTTTTGTAGTCCAGGCTGGTCTCAAACTCGCACCAATCCTCCTGCCTCAGCCTCCCGAGTGCTGGGATTACAGGCATGCGCCACCACGCCCGGCTTTATTTCTTAATAAACAGTTTAATTTGAGGTTTCTACCAACTCTTCTCTAATTAAGTAGATCTATGACACAGCAATATGTAAATTTATTAGTAATTTGTGGCATATAATTAAAAGATAACAATCTATACTAGAATGCAAACTACATTACTAACTCAGAATATAAAATTCCATTAAAATGCCTCCCTAGAATCTTCTCGTTTCTGTTAGTATTAAAGAATTTAATCATTTGCATAATGTGGTATGAAATATGAAAGTAAATATTATGGAAAAGCCCAACTTAAGAAGCAGCATGTGATTTCTGCATAGAATTTGGGACATGCGCAGTACTGAGTTTCAACTTTGTGTGTACCACTTATTATATAATCTTGGATAAAAGAGAGCGAACCTTTCTCCCTGATCTATTCCAGAATTTCATATTTTAAAGTCTGGTATCTAGAGATCCTCTTTCTTTAAGGAAAATTTGGACAGATGTCTTCCTTACTAAATTATTTTACATTTTCTAAGCACCACATCCTTCCTTCACTGAACTATGAAACGAGGCTTAAGTATTTCCTTATTTATATTCTACCATAATAATTGTGAAAGTTACTTTTCTTGTACAATACCCATGAATAAAATAGATTAATCTTAGTTATGGTGAGGTAAAAGCTGCCATTCATTATGTAACAAAATAAATAGCAGAATTTGCATTTTGATAGGAATTGCATTAAATCTGTATAACAATTTTGGGAATATGGCCTTCTTCCCAATGTGGTTCTTCCTATCCAGGAGCAAGGAATATCTTTCCATAGAATTTTTATTTTGAATCCAAGTGTGCTGGGGAAAGTACTGTAGTTTCTCTAAGGACTCCTGGAATAAAGTCAAATTTTAAGAGGAAAATAAAATGCAACTTTGGTTTAGTAATGTTGAAAGGATTCAAGCACTTAAGATATTTTGTAGTCTGGAAATCAACTTTTCAGTGTTTAAGAGTAGAGTGTTTTGGCAATACTACTTGGTACACAGTTGAAATGGAGATTGATGTCATTTTTCCACTGAAGTCCAAAGAGGCTCATGGAAGGATGCACCTTAAACACAATAACAGAGACGTCTCCCTGGTTCATTTCCTTATTCTACTGAGTCAAGTTTTAGCAAGAAGCTTTAAGGAATGTCGAGAATCCTGATTTCAGGAGAAGACTATTCATCAGCTTATTTTTATAGCACTGACAAAGGTTTAAAACTGGGCTTTTTCATATGAGGAATGACCCTGAGAATGTGAGCTTATCATTTCTACCCATGAGTTCTTCATGAATTATAAGGTCATTTTTCACCGCAGTATCGGTGATGGAACTCAGGACCTTGCACTTGCTCTGCATGCACTTACGCTGTTGAGCTATCTCCCCAGTCCCTATAAGTGCATTGAAATGATCAGAATACCATCTGATAACTATGAAAATAGAACTCCAGTCAGGGTTTTGGAGCCACAAGTGGGGAACAACCCTTGCCCCATGAAGATAGGAAGGCTTTTAAAGTGTGCAATCTGAAATGGAGTTCTGCGGGGCAAAAGAGATTCCATCAAGCAAAACAGAATCACAAATGAATCCCTGAAAAGGAGACCATGCAGCCCAGTGTACAGGGGCACCTGTCATCCTCCAGATAGTAAAGCCTGCAGGATATTGGCATCAATATCAGATAGAAGAGCAGAAAAGAGTTGGGAAAGACTTTCACAACATTCTTTTGTTTTCTTGGCTTATTTATCTATCTATCTATCTATCTATCTATCTATCTATCTATCTATCTATTTGGTACAGGCTCTTGCTACATAGCTCAGATGTCTAGTGATTCTTCTGTCACAGCCTCCTCAGTGCTGAGATTACAGGTATGCACAGCTACCTAGAACTCTATGGCTTGCTCAGCCTGCTCTGAGGGTGGTGCTGGCCCAGCCTGTGGTGTTGGAGATTAGAATTATGGTCCCTGTGCTTTGCTAAGCTTGCCTAAACAAGCACTTTCGTGTGCTGAGCTATCTCAGCAGCCCCACACAACGTTCTTTGAAGGCAGTGATACTTTTAGTTTTTCCTCTGAAGATGTTCAAGAATCATCAAAGTTGTTTTAGCAGATTTTGCAAAGGTTGAATTTCTTGTGTTTGAGAATAATAACTTGGGCAGATACGTGATGGAAGTATTAGTGCTGTGAGAAAAGCAGACATAAAAAGTTCAGAAAGAAGAGTACCGTATTAATCAGGAGTGACATAATAGCCAGAACCAATGAGTGACCGTGGACAAAAGAGCAGAGAGCAGAGTGTAGACTGCAATTTTTTGATTCACCATTTCCTACCACTCTGCTGAAGGAAGACCACTGTGAGACAGACTTGTTGAGGCAGCTAGGAAGACTGAGCTTTTCAGGTGAAATTGTTGCTTAAACTATCTGTTCAAAAACCACAAAATGAATCTGTGTCTGCTTCTCAGGATGTCTGGAAATCACTATGAGTTTGAAAGCCTAGAATTTAAAATAATTTTGCTTTTAGAGGGAGAAATATGAATGATCTTAGTGTCTGTGTTCTACTTGCATTCACAAAGAAATTCTTCCAATGAGAGCAGGGTTTAGATTGTCACGGTGAGCTTAGGATACAGAAATGTTGGGGTGACAGAGTACACTGAAGCAGAACGTGTACTTGGAAGTTCAAACACATTCCCTTTAAATGAGAGGAAAGGCTGCCCTTTCTCACGAAGTCAGTGCTTTCCAGGACCCTAAGAAATCTTCATCATTTATCTTGGGTCAAATCTAGAGTCTTTTAGTGACTCATGCTGACCATTAGCACTGAACTATGGAGGCTGGAATGCATCAAGAGAAGACTATACTGACAAAGCATAAGGAACCGAGATGAAATCTTTAAGTAAACAAAAGTAGAGAGTGAACTGTGGTAAATTAGTAGATAAAAGTGTTGTAAGTGGAAAGCGTTTACCAGAATACTCCTTTCAACTTGCCTTGCAGAGTCAACACAATGCAAATCCGTGTAGGATGTACACCATCATTATGATAAAAGGAAAGTTGGCAAAGCTAGGCCAGCTTCAAGGGAAGTTAATGAAAGCAGATGAGAAACAACTGTTATGGGGGGTGTACATGGAGAAAGCTGAACGGTTGAGGCTGCATGGAAGAGAAAGATGAGATTTCTTCTTTCTGTAGATTCCTCTTCAAATCTGTAGATTTGAGCTAGGAAAAAATGTTTTTCCTCTCAAAAGAGTTCTAGATATGAAAACTGGAAATTTTATATTTCTTTGTTTATCGCACTACAAAGAAGATAAATGCAAGGTCACATAAAAATCTCTCCAGCTTCCTCTCCTTGCCTACTTCTTTCACAGAATGGCAGATTAGCAAGGTTCTTCTTTTTCTTTCTTTTTAACATTAAAAAGTATAGATTTTCATTTGTGTGGTCTAATGTCTGTGTAGAGCTAAAATATGATCGACTGTACTTTTAGATAACTTTTATTTTTAACTTCTCCTTACTTTATAGAAGAGTGCTCAAAATGTTATTCCATCACTCATAGGTGTTCAGATTCCTGCCCATGTTTCTCTTACAAACAACTGTACAAACAAACAAAAACTGTACATGTATATGATTCTATTGTTTTAGAATAGTCAGTAAAAGAACAAAGGAAAATCCAATTATAATAGATACTGTCACACTGTATTCTATTTCTACTTTCATAGGTCTAAAATTTGTTTTAATACTGCTACATTTTTCTATAGTCATCTTTACTGAGTTTTCCTAAATATTAGATGTTTAAATATTAACATGATTTAAGATTATTCATAGATTAATTTTTATACATAGATCTTATAGCCAACAAACTATAAAGTTATTCACATAGCTTATATTTTCATCTATAAATTCTTCATATTTTCAATTCATCCAACCACATGCTGTATAAAGACAGTTTTGAGTCTTCACTTTGAAGTTATATTTTAAAAATAATTATTTTGAAGTAAATATATGTGTATTAATGTGGCACATCATGACTGCAAATATTTTTAAGTGATTTCATTTAAATATACACGTATAGATATATATAATATATATTTAATAATATATTGATATTTATTAATATATAATTAAATATATATATTAATTTCCAGATCATACATTTAGAATGAACTAAATGTGAATGTATGTGGAAATTAATTCTTGGTCAGAAATAAAATATGACCTCCAGATATACACTACTTTCCACATTAAATTATACACTTTGAAGCCAGAGGGAAAGATGCTTGCAGTGCTGAGCTTAATATGAAGGTGACATGCATACATAACTCTAGGTTGTCTAGAGAAATAGAGCTAAAAGAAATAGGCATGTATTTAACTCTATTTAACTATATTACTGGAGTTTTAGTATATTTCTACAGTTTATATGTAACTGTGCTTTCTTTGTCAAACTAAAAAAGGTCCACAAATAATTAATAAACGCACAAATCTCTTGGAATTCTCCATTCTTTTCCTGTTGCCCATGCGCTTACTACTGCTCTATGTTGCCCTCCCCTTAACTGCTTTCTTCGTTGCCCAGGTACACTACTCCACACCCCCATTTTTTAAAAGAAGAGATTTATTTTGGGTCATTATTAATCCACACTTGGCTGGCTCCAAGGCAGCATGAGCAAGCAGAAGACATGGCAGTGAAAAGCTGACCCTGATGAAGTGGTCAGAAAGGAGAGAAAAAGGGGAGAAGACCAGGAGTGAGGCATCTCCTTCCTGGGAAAATCTGCATCCGCTCTGCAAGTAGGCCCAGCCGCCTCACAGCACTGAGCTGCTGATTCATCCGCCAATGACTACCGCAGCCCAAGATCGAATCAGCGTCCACAAGGCCTCAAGGGACACTCTCGATTCAATGCACAACAGCAATCTCTTAATTATTGTAATAGCTACGTAAGAAGTGTTCAGACCAGTGCAGTTTTAACCCGGGTCTTCTCCAGAGTACTATTTTGTATCTGGGCCTTTTGAATTTTACAGAAATTTCTTATTTAGCTTAGTGAGCAAATTTGGCTGAGAATATTATTGGGCTTGAGCTGGATCTAGGAACCCATTTGACAAACTGGAATGACTACAACAACAACAATGGATATCACAATTGTTAACTATTCCTGTTTTCAATCACTTTTATGGTCCTTAGTTTCCTTCATTTCTTTGAACACTGACCTTTTTTCTTGCATGACATGTCATTTAGACCTTGTCTAAAAAGGTAGATTCCTTTTTATGTAGTTATGAATTATATAATTTTATATTTGTCTTATTGAGTTTTTTCATATTGCTTGTATCTACTGATCAATACATTTACTTAGTGATTCTTAGAGATCTGTTTATAGCTTGGTTTTTCAACAACACAGCTCTGGCCTATGTAAATAATTCAACTTTTCTTTTTTTATTTCTAGTTACTATGACATATTTTCTAATTTGCTATACATTTGATAGAAAGTAATGTGACACTGTGAATTCTCATCTTTTTAATGTAGTTTCGAAGGAAAAGTTCACGAAGTTCCTCCATTAACCATCAGTCTATTATCAGAGTAAAAAATGAATTTTCTTTATAATTTACCAACTTCTTACTATAACTACACATTAAACATTTTTATATGCTTTTGTTCTATGTATGGATAAGTCTTTTCTTAATTAGGTAACTTACTTATAATTTCTAATTAATAAATAATTTTGAGCTTTTTGTCAGTCCATGTTGATTATATATTGTTAATGTACAATTGGGTTTAGCTAATTTTGTTTGGGAATTTGTTTTAATAGTAATATGCAATGGGACTGGACAAATAGCTCAGCAGATTAAAGTGGCCACAAGCAGGCACAGGGGACAGGGGTTCAATTCCTGGTCTTGCCATGCCAGCCCTGCCCCCCGAGGCATTCTGAAACAGCAATTGAGACTGGGCATGGTGGCATGTGCCTATAGTCTCAGCTCTTGGGAGGCTGTAGACAGGTGGATCACTATGAGCCTAATCTAGTAGTGACACCCTGAACACCCTGTAGACCCTTCACTAAAATAAAAGAAAGAAAGAGAGAGAGAGAGAGAGAGAGAGAGAGAGAAAGAAAGATAGAAAGAAAGAAAGACAGAAAGAAAACAGATCATGTACAAAGTAGCTCCCATTTTTATTTTTTATATCTGACTTTTGTTCTTAAATTTAGATTTGTTTTATAAAATGGGAACATTTTTATTCCCTTCTTTGACAGAGTATGATTCTTATCTTCCTTACCTCACAATTTATAATAGTATAAGTGACAAAATTTATGAAGTCTATAAATATATCATAGAATGGGGAAAGAAAGGAAAAGAAAAAGAAAAACACAAGTTAGGCCACTAGTTTGTCTTAGTTCATTGAAAAGAAAGGTTTGTGCTAACATCATTTTAGAAATTTTTATACTCATATCTTGTACTCTGAGGAACTACATTAAAGGTAATATTGCTCAGTAATCTCTTTGTATTGACTACTGTCATTCTATAATTTTGTTTTGAAATTTTTATTTTTTCATAAAATAAAAAATATTCTTATAGATTAAAACATTGAATGAAAATCCTTGCTAAATTCATATACTGAAGGTCTAACCCCAATTTGGCTGTATTCATAGTAGGCATCTTAGGGAAGCACTTAAGGTTAAATGAGGTCAAGGGGGCGCTCTAACCTGGTAAGAACAGTGTACATGCAAGAAGGTGAAAAGGTATCAAGAGCTCTCTCTGCTCCTCCACAGGCAGGAGGCCATGTGAAGACCGAAAGGAAGCTGACATGGTTGGCACCTGGGCCTTTATCTTCTGGTCTCCAGAACTATGAGGAAATTTATTTTCTAATTTATTTATTTATATATTTATTTATTTATTTTCTAAATTTTAAAATATGTTCTTCTGTAATGCTTCTGTAATGCTTCACTAAGATTTAGATTTTAAGTTTATTGAATTAATTAATGTCTCCCCTGGCTATTCAGTAGATGTAATGTTTTTTGTTTGTTTGTTTGTTTGTTTTTTTGAGACAGGGTCTCGCTATGCAGTTGAGGCTGGCCTTGAGCTCACTTTTGTAGCCCAGGCTGGTCTCAAACTCGCATCGATCTTCCTACCTCAGCCTCCCGAGTGCTGGGATTACAGGCGTGCGCCACCACACCCGGCAGTAGATGTAATGTTGAAGTGCTAATTTAGATAACTTTTCATCATTTCACCCCACGTATCCTGCATTTTATAGGGTCTACTTCTCAATTTATTTTAATGGGTGCCTTCACTTATTTTATGTTATTTTTTCCTCATTTTTCCAAAAGGAACAGTTGCTTTATCCTTCATCTCAAAATGATTTGTGATAAAAGATATTTATAGGCTTGGTAATTAACTAAACATCATCAACACCCAACTGACATGTTTTTCTCAAATGCTTCCTTGTTCTCTATCGAGGAGGTTTAATCTCTGATTTCTCAATATGCTGACTTTGTCAACCAAGCTCTCAGCCACTGATATCTACAATAAAACACCCACTTACCCTTAAACTTGTCCTCTATTTGTTTTTGTGGGCCTGGGGTTCGAACTCACAACCTTGCACTTACCCAGCAGGCACTTGTGCTATGGAGCTATCTTCCCAACCCCTCTGTCCTTTATTTTCCCTGTCCAGAAATGGGCATCCTGATTTAAGCTGTCTGTAAAGAATTAAAATAGAGACCTGCCATGCAGTTAGATTTGAGACTGGAAAATTTGGAAACCAAGAGTGTGGAATAAAGTTACAAATTTGACAGGCATTCCTATGGATAAGTTGGCAGGAGGATAGAGGATGGGGAATAGTAGCCAGCCTAGGGTTGAACCATCAATGGCTTTAAAATTTAAAGTATTTGAAGTTAAATATGAACAGAATTGGAAAGCAGAATAAAAAAAAAAGGTGGGGGGGGGAGTATCAGGAGAATCTAATGTTATGCAAGCTAATAGACCAGAGAGTTGTGGATAGGGACACTTGAAAGTGCTGAATAGTCAAGAGTGAAAAAAATATCCAGAAGTTTATGTTATTGAGGTTCCTTGAGCTCATATTTAAAAAAAAATATTTAGTGGCATAGAGGAATGGAAACTCCATTGGAGAAGGTGAATAAGAGGATATGGAATTTTATAAGAGATTTATTAGGTACTCTTTTGGAAATTGTAAATGACAGAAGGTAAGTTAATACTTGGTCAAAGAGAAGCCTATAATGTAGCTATTTTATTGGCGAAGGAGTTAGATCACGATTTCTCATCAGGTTAGGTCCTATATTCCTTGCAAATGGGGTAACTTGCCTCCATTTGCTCTGTGATTTCCCTCTAAACCTCCTGTAACTCTCCTTTCCTGTCACCATTTACTATCTTTTTGCTTTAAATTGTTATTTTTAAATGAATAATATAGCAATGTTGTACATATTTGTCCAACTTTATTGACTTCCATATTCTCCACACACTCCACACATAAATGAGAATGATTTTCATAAGCACAAATCATCTAGGCTTGAGGTAGCTAAATGTCTTTCCATTCCTCTTAGCACCAAGCAAAAAATTATAATGTGTTCTTCTTTTACCTTGTCTATTTCATGCTATTTGCCTACTTTTACTTCAAGTGAGTGAGGGTTTATTTCAGTTCCCTGAAGATGTCAAAATTTTCCATTAGTCTCTAAGTTTCAAGAGGTCTGGAGTTTCAAGACTTTAATTTTTTGAGGGCGGCAGTACTGGGGATTGAACTCGGGACCTTGCACTTGCCAAGTAAATGCTTGTTCTACTGAACTATCTGCCCAACCCATAAAGACTTTAAATTTTAAGTTCTGTCTTCTTGAGTAAATATGTTAGGCAGCAGCTACAGGTACCATGTATTTTAGAAGAGTTCTCTCTCTCTTTCTTTCTCTCTCTCTCTCTCTCTCACACACACACACACACACACACACACACACACACTCCCTCTCTTTCTGTCTCTGTGTGTCTGTGTGTAGGGTGAAGAGAGCAAAAGAAAGGAAAGGAAAAAGAAACAAAAGGAAAGATAGAGCAAAAGTAAAAGCAACAAGCACTATATGTTTTCTGGATAAAATCCAAAAGCTTTAATGTAGCAGTGGCTTACATAGACCTTCATAAATTCTATCTTATCTAAACTTGAAGTTCTTTTCTCGTCATCTGTCTATACTCCATAACACATTCTTGCATCTCAGGCTCACACTTGAGCGGGGCAAGTTATAATGGATTAATTGCATGTGGAATGTTGGCATTATTTTCTATATTCTTTCTAACCACTTGGAATTAGAATTGGTATCACATTTTTCCTGGATTATTTTTCTGTAGTCAAAATCCAAACGTTTGTATTTCCCAATAAATCATATGTATCAGTGTAGATCAGCATTGCTTTTGGAAGGTTTTCTTTATAGAACTTAGGTGAAAATAAGCATTGTAGCAGCAAGTAAAATCTTTCTTGCCAGACAATGTGAGGTCCTTACATCATAATTCCCACTATTGCTTCTGTGGCTATTTTTCTTTGTATATAATATTTGGAGAGAAGGAGGAAAAATATGAATTTTTTCTTCCAAATGTATAACTACTACTGAGCTATGAAGAAGAATTTAAGATTAAATAACAGGGCTGGGGAGATAGCTCCAAGGCACAAGTGCCTGCTGGGCAAGTGCAAGGTTGTGAGTTCGAACCCTGGTCTCACCAAAAAAAAAAAGACTAAGATTAAATAACAACTATGGGCAGGAAAGATTAAATAAGGTACACAAACCACATTTTTATACACTTTCATAAAATGAATTTTATTTTATTCATGTGCCTCATAATTGAAAGAATACACACCAGAGTTTGCCCATGAAGTTTTTGGTATCTTTGCAGGGATGTGCACATTCAAGTTGCTTAGAGAGCAAGCAATAAGGCCAGGTCATTCTTTGATAACAAGCAAAGGGTTGGAGCAGAACGGCAGAGACGGCCATGGCTTGAGGCAGAGTGTCTTCCTTTTGGAATCCATGCTTTGCCTCCATTGAGGAGACAACAAGGCAAGTCCTATTTTGTTGGCTTTCATGGAAGTTGGTCCATTGCTCTCTTTTCCACCGTTGGGACAAAACTCTAAACACTTGCTGTTTAGTGAAGGCGAGGTTATTTGGCTTATAGTTCAAGTAGTTTCAATTAAAAGTTGTCTAACTTGAGTGCAGAAACAGGATACAGAAGGCCATGGTGGAGAAAAGCTATACACCCAACAGCAGCGAGTAAGAGAGGAGGATGAAAGCCATTAATGACTGAATCCATTGAGAATACAGCGCCCTCAAAATCGAATCACTTTCTAAACATGAGATATTCAGTGCGTGACTTAGATCTAAACCATAACATTCTGTCCCTGGGCTCCACATGGCTCATGACCATCTCATTACGCAAAATACAGTGAATGCATTGCCCAGAGTTGTCAAAGTGCTAAAAATTCCAGAGCAGCTGAATAGTTCAAAAACAGTCTTTCCAAGAAAGCTACAGAGTCTTGGTTGTGAGCTCCTGTTAAAATAAAAATAAAAGTAAGTAATTATGAAATACAATTATATGGAGCAACCATTCCCATTACAAAAGGGAGAAATAGGGGATAGAAAGAAATAAATCTAAAGCAAGATAAAAAGAAAAGAAAAGGAAAAAAAAACCCTCTAAGTTGATTGTTAAACCTTGCAGCAGTTTGTCCAGCTGGGTGTATCCTGCAGTGAGGTGTGAGCTCCTCAGGCTTTGTGCAACCCTTCCTTATCGCATTGCCAGTTGCAGCCCTTATAGCCTCTCTTTTAGACTGGCTTTGCTTGCTGCCTGCAGCTTTCCTCAGCAGATAGTCTACATTCCTAGCATTTACAGCTTCTGGGATCTTCACTACAACATTTTACTTTATCCCATGATTTCATTCATCATCTCAGAAGCAAATTGCTTGACTGCGCAGGTTGTCTTTCAAAATCGGAATGAAAGCCTCTCTTTTCTATAACTCTTGCGTCCTGCATCCTTGAAAAAGTATCATTTTGTGGTAAAAGTATCAACTGTTGCCTCCCAAACATTAGCCTGGCCCTCCTGCATTCTGGTTGCTGAGGCCTCTGAGTCCCTGGGTGACTGAATTTGCTGTGGAAATACTTCCTTAGGTGTCTGTAAATGAACAAAGTGTCCTCAACCTCTCATGGCACAGAAGTTCTCTCAAAAGAGTTTGATCTTTCACACATCTGAGACTGCCATGAGTGAGCTCTTGCCATTTCCTGAGGTACTTCTTAGTTGAATCTAAGCAAACAATAGAGTCAGTCGTAATAGTCAAGCAGAAAACAGTCAATCACATGTGTCTAGTAAAGCTCTTCCTACAAGTAACCAATGAAATCTTCAAACATATTGAATTACTTTAATCCTAATATAATGTATTCAACAGAAGAGAAACTCATTCACTAAATATATACTGCATGTCTGCCACAACATGCATATTTTATACACACATATTCATATACATATATGTTGTATATTTCAGTTGATAGATTCATCAATGAATAAGACAAGTATTTCTCCTGTGGTTCTGATCTAGCATAAATGGAGAAATCAATTTAAAAAATATATACTGTATGCCAGAGACTTGAGTAGTATTTAAAAAATATACTAAATGTGAAGGGTCAAGATTTTCTAGGTGTGCGGACAGTCACTGATTGACAAAGAACGTGAGGGAAGGTCCTGGTATGGCAAATCAAACTTGGCAGTGGTAAGTATGTTGGCTTCAGAAATCTGGAGGCAGAAGATTCCCAAGGACAGAGCAGGTAAAGGGCAATGACAGAGAAAACACATTGCTTAATGT
>PVJA010044186.1:0-16322 GCA_004027025.1 Myocastor coypus | reverse complement strand
CTCCTCCTCCTTCTTCTTCTTCTTCTTCTTCTTCTTCTTCTTCTTCTTCTTTGTGGTTACATATTCAACTCCCCCCATATTTTTTATTTATTATTTTGAGGCACGGTTTCTCTAGGGCACTAGATTGTACACGTTGAGTTCCAACTTGCAATGCTTCTTCCTCCGCATCTTGGAGTGCTGGCATTATAGTGCACCTTACTCCTGGTTTAAGCAAGTTTTTTAACCTCTGTAGAATGGGGATAGTACTGTCAGTTACTTATCAGGTATGATCAGCATGTATATGAAAGCCCTGTTTTATGTCTTTATGAGGCGTGATTTTTTTAAAAAAGAGTGAATGCTGTTGCTGTGTTCCATCCAGTAGAAAGATAGGCTCATAAAAGCAATATATTGCATCTTCATTTACCTTATTCAGCATATTTCACACCCTGAGACTTCTGACTCCTCCAAAAATGTCAAAGCAATCATGAAGAAAAATAAAATGACCACGAAGGACAGATTTTTCAAGCCTCTTCTGGACACGACAGCCATGGCAGACCAACTAAAGACATTCATGAAAAATGACATCTAGAACTACTTCAGAAAGGGGCAAGAAAGGGCCAGTGACATAGGGCAGTGAATTAAGTGCCTACTTTGGCAAGAGGTGGGACCAGCATTCAATCCCCAGTACTGCATGCTGTGCTGGCCCTGCCCCTGTGTGTTCTAAGCCTGTCACTGACACTGGGTGTGGTGGTGCCTGCCTGTAATCTCAGCACTGGGGAGCCTGAAAGCAGGCAGGCCACTACAAGTCTGAGCTGCATAGTGGGACCCTGTACCAAATACAGAAAGAAAGAAAGAAAGAAAGAAAGAAAGAAAGAAAGAGAGAGGGAAGAATGATGGGATCAGTGTGCTCAAGGCAAGGAAGAATATTTAGAGAAAAACTAATGACAATGTGTCTTTTATTGTATACAATTTTTTAAAATTTAAACATTCGCCATACTTTTTGAACATGCTTTGTTTATGGGATTAGAGAAATAAATTGTTCATTAGTGCAATGGAAAACAAGTCGGCCCTTAAAGAGAAAGAAGCAGGCAATTTTTTATGCAGCAGTGTGGTATAGTTTTCAAGTTTTAAATGAAAAAGCAAGGTGCTAGGGTGTAAAATGTTTGTGTGTATTAACATTTGGTTTCTACGTGTAGATATTCTTGGTGTTCTCTGAGGATCTGCGTAACTGGGGATAGAAATGGTAAGAAGATGTATGACATTTTGTCTGTAAAATGTACCCTATGAAAGTACCAAAGAGCCAATGAAATGAAAATAAGCAGAGGGGATCCAGAAGGAGCAGGGGACTGAACAAGACGCTGGTACATGATGGGGTTTTGGAGAAAGCAGAGGGAATTTTCCTTGAAGGGAAATAACTATTAAAAAACTTATCAGTGAAGAGGGTATTCGGAAGGCCTTGTGGCCTGTTGGGATGATGATCTGTGGTAACTGCTAGAATCCCTTTGTCCCAGAAAATTTTGCTGAATGTCACTTTTGAAGTTAGTATGCAGCCCCTTGTGTTACACTGTTAGGAGAGGACCCAGAGACAAGAGTCTTCCTAAGCATAAGCTGTAATAGCAATAATAACATGATATTAAAATAATAATAATAATGAAGAATGGCTACTAATTTAGTATTTACAATGTGGTAGACATGGACAAAGCCCTCTCTAGGAATTGCATCATTTAATTCTATACTAGCTTTGAGAAACTTGCGGTATTATTCCCACTTTGCAGTTGGGGAAGCTTAGGAACAAAATGATAAAGTAATACATACTCAGGATCGCATAGCTAGTCAGTGACAGCACTGAAATTTGAGCTCATTCTTACATCACTTGGAAGGGTGTGCTTTTAACTGCATCACTGTCATCTTTATCAAGTGAGGAATTTGGTAGAAAAGTGTACTAGTATGAGTGTAAGTGCATGTGGGTGTACGTGGATGCACACACACACATTGCATTTAAGTTGATATAGTAACAGCATACAAGTATTCATAGACCGATTTTCAGGCATAGCTGAGATAAAAATGTAATATTATAATCTTGCTCACCCCAGAAAAACCTAAGACATTAGGACAATAGGCAGAGGAATCATTTGGGGAATATTCTGAAGAAAGATGCCTACAAACTGACAGTCGAGCAGGTGTTGTCATCTCTATTAAGCTACTGGGAATTTCCAGAGCAGGAGGCTGAGGCAGAAATCACATAAATAATTCGCTGATTCGTCTAACTTACAAGAGCATTTTCAAAACTGCAAGCGGATTATTCACCCTTGAGCAGTCGTCAGTACCTGTGTGATGATGTTTCAATGGTAATGCATTAACCCAAAGCTCTTACAAATCTCCCTGAGCAAAGATGGGCCAAGCTGTTTCAGCTCACCTGGGGACTAAGCAATCAGTATTTGCTTATGGAGACGACTAGTTCTTTCTTCTCCTACTGTACTGTTCCACAAAGACTAATTCCAGAGAGCTTATAAGAACAATTCAAGGCTTATGTTTTTGCCTTTCTTCCAGAGGGAGCCAGAGTATGTCAGTGCCTTCCTCCACAAAAGGAGAAAAATGTATTTCTTTATTGTTTCTCATATCAAATTTTGATTTGTTGGGACAGAAGAGTTTCTGGACAGTTATTTTTAGTTACTTGTATCTTTTCTAACTCTTTTCAATTCTAGTTTGAAAAAGAAAATTCAGGGTATGTGTTTCCACGTCCCATATCCCCTAGTCCAGTAGCTGTGGAGCATTTATTTGAAGTAAGTCTAGGTGGTGTTGAACTTCTCTGTGTATATAAAATATAGGCCCCATCTCAGAGTCTTAGTGTTGTAGGCAGCTGAGTTAGATAGAAATATCAGAGGCGGTCTGCCAGGGGTAGGTCCTGGCAGGAGCCAGTGTGGGAGGTGAGATACCTTGCAACTGTGGGAGAGGCAGATGCCACCATCCCCTCACCATGGGCCAGAGCTCAAGATAAAAGATGAAACAAATGCATCCACACACCTCCCTAGGGATGGCTATCAGGGAATGTCATTCTAAATAAGTAGCAGTCACCTTGAAAAAGCCAGAAGAGTCACTAACCCAACATCCTACAGAAAAAGCTCCTGTTCTGTATTCATACCTGTTTATTACATGATTTAATTTCCCATTTGATTCCAATTTAATCAATTTCACCTGAGTCATTATGCTTACAATCTTATTGGTTGACCATCCTTGGATCCAACCTTATGCCCACCTTGTGATTTCTCATATGTCCCACCTTAGATCTGCCTTGTGTCATGGTTTTACTCTATAAAAATGCCCAGGAAAGGCCCCTTGGCAACCCACTGGGAACTCCCACTTTTCTCTTGGATAGATGCTTTTTTCCCCCAAATAAATATATTCTGCTTTTAACCTCGGTTGTTCCTAAAATTCATTTTTAATTTTAAAGAACATGAAAATGTAGCAGATATCTAGCAGGCTGAGAGTTTCTTTCCCCTGTATCAGTGGGAAAAAGGGTATAATTATCTCAAAACTTTGTACTCATCACATGTTGAAATAGTAGGACTGACACTCCTTGCTTTGCTTGTTGGCGCAAGTCTATGAAAATGGCCATGCAAGCTGAAATAACAGCTTACCTGTGATTTTAATGATCAATGGGGAAAATTATGATTGTCATAGAAATTTTAAGCTTTTTTGTGAAATGATGAAACATTCCTACTATCAGTTGAAGCTTTATGAAGAGATGAAAAAATAGAAACACTAACGTTTTGTTCAGAGTAATTTCAAATATTAGAAACCATGAGAGTTAAAGGCCTTTTTTTCGTTGTAATAAACTTCTCAAGAGGAGTTTGAAAATCACTTGCGTTTTTGCTGCTGTATAGCTTGCAGCGTGGGACCAGCATCTTGCTCAAATCTTGGTGAGGTGTCTCAGGTCAGCTTCCAGGGTTTTGTCTTTTGCTTTGTCAGTGCTGTGAAATCTCTCTGACTTTCACCTCATTGTGAATGCTTTTGCAGATGTAATTTCCACTTGAACACAGTTGTCCTGTTTGTGACAACAAGGTTCCTCTTCTGTACCAACAACTTTACCTCTGTGAAGTTTCTCTGGCTGCGTAGCTTAACTCAAACAACGTTGATGTCAGCACCCTCCAGGATCCTCCTAAACATACCATGTGCATGTCCAATGTCACTTTCTGTTTCTTTCCTGCACTTTCATCTCTGTTGACAAATTCTTTCTCTAGATGAACCATTTTCATAAAATCTCTGCCCTTAGCACTGGCTGAAGACGACATGCTGCCCTGTCTGCAGGCCCTGAACAATGGGTGTGCTGTGACTAATCCTGTGAAAAAGATGACATAATTAGCTACTGATAATGGTTCTCATTTAATGTTTATGTAGTGGTTTGTGGACAAGAATTCTAGCAGTAAAGTTTGTCCTTTCTGCAATTATTCATAGTTACTTTACCGCAGTAAATGAATTTGAACTGTGTAGTTAGAACTAATGTTGACCTGGCATTAACGGGAATTGTTGGAACTCTGGAAAGAAGAGTTCACATGTATTTTGGATAACCACTTAAATAAAATGCATAATTAAAATGAATTGCATTTCCTTCTTTTTACTCTTTGAACATGACTAGTAGAAAATTTAAATAATGCATGGCTCACACCATATTTCAATGGGGCACTGACTTTAATTGGTACATTTTAGATATACATTGTGTTATAGTTTGTGTCTAGTTGTCCCCCAAAGCCTCATGCAGGATGGGGTGGCAGGCATCTAGAAGTTGTGATTAATTCCTGATTCAGTGCTGGGATTGTGGGTGTGAGTGCAACCCTGTCCCTGGAGTGGAAAGACTGAATGCGGCATGAGGAAGGGAGAGAGGTTTGCCCTCTGCTGCTGCTGCCGCCACTGGCCTCTTTGGGCTCTCCTGATTTCCCCCACCATGAACTGCTGCCCTCTGCCATGTGCCACCCTGCCTTGGAGCCAACCAAGTATGAACTGAATCCTCCCCAAACTATGAGCTAAATAAACCTTTTCTATCTTCATTTTGGGTATCAGGTATTTTGTCTCAGCAACGAGAGCTAAGTAGCTGAAACACAAGGCTATAACATTTATCATAGGGAACTTGTACCACTATATGGTACATTTTTCTGTTTTCCCCCCATTCATCTCTTCATTCAACCTTCTTCCCCTCTTTATTGACAAAAGTTTGTTTCCACTTTCGCCCCTTTATTCTTTTTTTCTTCTTACTTGTTTCCCCCCTTATTTTCTTTCTCACTTGAACATTTTCATCCTATTTTTCAATATGTATTATACATTTTGGTCTTCATCTGTGGTTTTCCATTTTTTCACACCAGAGAAAGAATGCGGTATTTAAGCATGAGACCATAATCTTAAATGAAATAAATGGGACATATACATTCAAATACCTATTAGAGAGTGGTGCTCTACTTCAAATATTAATAAATTTTTTAGAAGAAGCAAGTAATACTAAATAATAAAGAAGATCATAAGGATACTTCTAATGCTTTGACCTAACAATGCCAGCATAGAAAATTTATCCTAAGCAAATAAGTTATGAATATATTGAAATGTATATTTTATCATTACATGTAATGGCAAAAATCCTGGAGACATCCAAAGTGTGTAATATAGAATATTACATTCAATTGATGAAAACATAGTGTTATCCAAGTATGCATTGAGTGCATACTGAAATTGACTACGTGCTATATCTTAAGGCAAACTGAAAAATATTTTCAATAGGTGAAAGAATATACTTTCTAAGCAGAACAGAATTGCTGTAGAAATTCGTAACAAGAGCTAGCTAGAAAAATTACAAGTGCTTTACAATTAAGCTGTGAAATTCTAGGTAACTGATGAATCAAAGAAGTCAACACAATAGTCCTAATGATAGTGAGGAAATGCGTGCCAGCACATGTGGAAATAGTTATACGGTGCTCAAGGAACTAGCTGCCAACCTGGAAGTCTTTGATCATCAAGATGTCCACCAGCATAAAGATGCAGTAAGGGTATCTTCAGATTAACAAAAAGTTCACAAATCATTCACTGCCTAGAAGAAAATTTATATTCTCAAATGTACACGAGAAGAGAAACACACAGTAGTGATTTAAGTTCTCATATAAAACAGGCATAACAACAAAAATATAATATATCATAAGAGTCCAAAAAAGTAGGAGGAAGAGGATAATAAAAGTAAATGTAGAAATAAGAGATATTGCAAATAGATTTATCATTTTCAATTAAAGAAGTTCTTTGAAAGTATAACTTACCCAATAAGAAAGAGCAATTGGAATATTCAATTTATATTAAGGAAGTTAAATATTTTATGACTCTATAGAAAGTACACTCTTGGCCCAAATAATTTGTTTGATGAAGGGTAAAAATATTAAAGGAAGTGGTAACTCTAATTTTATATATGCCTTTCTAGAATATAGGAAAGGAAATTTTCTTTTTTTTTAACTTACAAAAATTTTTTTGAGGAACTTTCTGTTGTAGTCTTTATTTATGGCTAAGATAACTTTGGTTGCTTAATAATTTAAGGAAGTTATAACAAAGGAAAAGTATGGTGGACCGGCCAAATAGCTCAGCAGATGAAAGCACCTACAAGCAGGCGCAGGGGCCAGGGATTCAATCCCTGGGCTTACCATGCTGGCCCTGTTCCTGGGGCTCACTGACATGGCAATTGAGATTGGGCGTGGTGGCGCACATCTGTAATCCCAGCTCTTGGGAGGCTGTAAACAGGTGGATCACTATGAGTCCAATCTAGTAGTGAGACCCTGAACATCCTGCCAGTGGACCCTTCCTTAAAATTAAAAAAAAAAAAAAAAAGAAAGGGGTAAGTATGTCAAATATATAATATTTTAGCTAAATCAACTCAGTAATATATGAATGGAAAAGGTATTTTATAAGCAGTTAAGTTAGATAAAATATAATTGGTAGTCACATAAGGCTGGACCCTAGAAACAGACAGAGCAGAAGATATCTGGCAACTGTGGGAGAGACAGGTACCTCTGCTGGGGACTAGACCTCAAAATGAAAGATAAAGCAAATGCAGCCACAAACTGCCTAAGGATAGACATCAAGAACTGATATTCTAAACAGGTATCAATCACCATGAGGAAACCAAGAGGAGCCACTAACCCAGCTGGGTACAGGGAAAGCCTCTATTGTGTATTCATACCCGCTTGCTGCACAATTTGCTTTCCCATTTGATCCCGATTTAATCTACTTTTCCCGAGCAGCTTCACTCATGATCTTGGTGGTTGGCTGCAGCTTTGGCCCACCTCATGCTCAACTTGTGATTTCCTGTGTTTCCCACCTTGGACCCTCCTTACCTCATGACTTAAGGTTTGTTGAAAGCAAACATTAATGTTTAATTGTTTGACTAATCTTACATTTTGCTATCTGTTAATCTGAACAACAAATTTGATGATAAAAATATCTAATATAGCAACCCTTGGAATGATTTTTCTTGTTTTGAAATTCTATTCTATACATATTGCTGTGTGCTGCTGTTTCTGTCTTTGTTTTTGCTTTTACTTTTCAAAATAAAATAAATAAAATAAGCCATAAAAATAAATTGCTAGAAAAGGCAGGGCCCTTTATAACCCACTGGAATTGCTTCTCTCTCTCCATCAGACAGAAGTTTTTTTTTCCTCAATAAAAATATTCTGCTCTTAACTTCTGCTGTTCCTAAAATTCATTCTTTGACTTTAGAGAACACAAACTTGTGCCAGATATCTAGTAGGTTAGGAGTTTCTTTCACCTATATCAGTATTATAACAAAATGAATTTTATTCTAAGAATACTGGTGTTTCATTATTAATAATCAAAATTACATTTATAAAAACATGGAGGTGGATATTTGATTTTAATATCTATAGAAAAAGTTGGTAAGACACACTTTTCTTCATATAAAAACTCAGCAAACTAAGATAAGAGAACTTAGCAGTCACTTATTGAAAACATTATTTCTGAGATTAAGGGAAAGATTTATATCCTGCTACCATTATCTCTATTAAAACAACAACAGAGATTTTTATCTTTATCTTTTTTTTTTTTTTTTTTTTTGCTTTTTGTTTTTGTCTTTTTGAGACAGAGTCTCCCTATGCAGTTCAGGCTGGCCTTGAGCTCACTTTTGTAGCCCAGGCTGGTCTCAAACTCTCACTGATCCTCCTGCCTCAGCCTCCCAAGTGCTGGGATTACAGGCGTGTGCCATCACACCCAGCTCAACAACAGAGATTTTTAATGGAGGCAAGAAGACAATGAAAAGAAACAAAATACCTAGCTAGGAAAGCCTGGAGGGAGCCATTTTCCCAGGTGACAGGACCGTGTATATGGGAGGTGGGGCTCGGGAGGCCAACTACCAGAATTTAAGCAGTGAATTGTCTTCCAAATAAATTTATCAAAGTATCAAAGCAGCTATAGTTTTATATGTCAGCATCAAAAATAATATTGCAAATGTAAAATAAAAAACTAATTTACATTAGTATAAAAAACCCTCAAATGCAGATCTATAGTCAATAATAGATGCTTAAAAGCCCTAAACTGCAAATTATAAAACTTTTTCATGTGAAATTTAAAGAATCTAAATATCTTTTTTTCCTTTTCATTGATTAAAAATTAATATTTCTAGTTTTGTTTTCTCCAATTAATTTTAAATAAAATAATCTGAACTAAAATTTCAATGTGGAAATTGACAAGCTGCTATTAACACTTATTAACATAGGCAAGAGGTCAAAAATAATCAAGATCTATCTATTTATCTATCTATCTATCTATATCTATCTATCTATTTGTATTACACAAATAAATTCTATCGAATTGTAGGTCTAGTTGCAAACATCAAACAAAAGCTTTTAGCATTATATTTGGTAGAGAAACTTTGATGTTTGTTTATGTGCTCTGAGACATTGTCTTGCTATGCAGCTCAGCCAGACCTTGATCTTGCAATCCTCCTGTCTCAGCCTCCTAAGATTGCAGACATGCACTGCCATGCCCAGCTGTACAGTTTTCCTAAAAGGTGAACAAAATGTAATGGTCATAAGTATTAATTTGGGCAAGTTCAAATTAAGGCTTTCCTATTTATAGAAACATACCGTTAACATAGTGAGAACATAAACCACACAACACTGAATATAGGGATTATCTGTATATTTTTCAACATACAGTAGCACCTTGGTTCACAAATGATTCTGTTTGCAAATAATTCAATCCTCCCCCGCCCCCCAAAAAAAGTTTGGCAAAATTTTTCTTCTGCAGGCCTGCTGTGCTGGCCCTGCCCCTGGGGTGCACTAAGACAGCAATTGAGACTAGGTGTGGTGGCGAGCGCCTGTAATCTCAGTTCTTGGGAGGCTGTAAGCAGGTGGATCACTACAAATCTGATTTAGTACTGAGACCCTGAACACCCTGTAGACTCCTAAAATAAAAATAAAAAAATCATTTCCGATCGCAAGCTCTGCTTTGGTTGACAAACAGATCATACTCATTTTCCTCACACAAACACAAAGCCATCTTCTCCAAAATCACAGAACAAATAGAGTTTGTAAAATGAGGTGCCACTATACAATATATTAATATCTGGAATATGTAAGGAACTAAAAATAATTGAAAAATAGATAACACCATGTAAAATAGGCATATGACTACAGGAAAATAACCACTGGCATGAGTATAAATCATAATGATCACTTTGGAAAAATGATTACGAATCTCTTCTAAAATGGGAAATATGTATATTCTATGAGCCAGAAATTTCATTCCTACATATATTTTCAGTAGAAAGACATGCACAACTCACCTGAGAAATGTTTATTGTATTGTTTGAAGTGGTTCCAACCGTAACACCAGTAGTGGTCAACAGTGAAATGGATATAATGTAGTGTAGTCATGCAACAAATACTATTAAAGAGTAATGAGCCATAGCTACAAGCAAGGGAGAGTGACGGTTAGACTTCATGTTTTAATTATACTCAGACACAGAAGAGCCCAGCATATGGCTCCTTTTGTATCATGGGCAAAAATGCAAGTGGAATTCCTCTTCACTGGTGGAAACCAGAGTGTCAGCTAACTAGATGGAGAGGGTTTTACAGTTGAAGCATCTGGGTCACTGCTAATGTTTTGTGACTTGAGTGGCTGCTTATAGACTTGATAAAAATTCATCAAACTCTGTTAGCATTTATGGAATTTGCAGGAATATTTCACAAAAAGTTTAGAAAGCAAATTATGAACAGACATTGTGTATGCGCTTGTGTGTGTGCGTGCCTGTGTGTGTTTACTTGTCAGGATGGCTCACTACAGCTGTGTAGTGAGGGAAAAGGAAATGTGCAGAGAGGAACGGGAATTAAATTCTGCGGCAATCTGGCTATAGTGGAGCCGTGTCAGTCAATGCTCACTAGAGAAACAGATTTAATAAGGATTTACAAGGTAGCTACACAATAGATACCAGCAGCATCAGGTGTGGGAGCGTGCAGAAGGGCTGTCTGTACCTGGCAGATAAGGAGCATTCAGTTAAAGGCCAAGCCTGGAGCTCATCGCACAGTCCTGGGTGAGTCCCCACTGGGAGGCTGAGGAGTCTACCCTGGAAGCCAGGAGATAACACCCAAGGCAAAAATGAAGACTGCAGCTCTGCCAGAGGAACAGAACTGAGTTCAACTCCCCTAACAACAACAAGTACTACAGCAAAAACTAGCCTGCCTTTTTTTGTTTCCCTTTTATCCCATTCAGGTGACAAATCCACCCAGGGTGGGTCATCTCTCTACCTTCAATAAATACCTACAACTATGCTGACCCAATTTAATTGGACGTATCTTACTCAAATTGACACAATGAGTTAACTGTCCCTGGTGCTGTGTATTCTGTGCTTTTTAACTCATGAGATTTCTCTGTACATTAATTTGATTCCTCTTCAGTGCAACCTTTTGATGAGGAATTATTACATTCATTTTTCTTTTAGTGAAATTGAGAGTCACAGAATTTGGGTGATATTTCTAAGGAAACAAATCCAAGAAATACAAAGCTACCTTCTCTTTACCCTACCCCCCCCACCAACAGAGAGAGACAGAAGAATGGTTTATGACTGGGTACTTGTGTCATGTAGAAACTTAAAGAAGTGATGTTGTTTTGAAAGTGATAAAGTCATACAGGCTCTACCCTCATCAATGGGATTAATGCCTTTATAAAAGTCACATCAAAGACATGTCTCTTCTGCCATGTGAGGACATACTATTCTTTATCTCTGGAAGACATAACAAAAAGAAACTATTGGAGGTAGAGAGGGAGTCCTTATCAGGCACCAGATCTGCCTGTCTTTGATCTTGGACTTACTGGCCTCAAGAACTGTGACAAATGAATTTCCACTATTTATATTTACCCAGTTTAAGACATTTTGTCACAGCATATGGAATGGATTAACTTCCCTACAAAATTGCTATTATCATCCTCATTTCACAGAAGTGGTTCAGAAGCATTAACTAGCATGCCAGGGCCAGGGATGTAGCTCAATGCCCAGCACCTGCTTGGCAAGTGCAAGGTCTTGAGTACAATTCCCCTAATAACAACAACAATAAAGTGCACATGAATATTCAATTTGGTAAGTGGCTGAAGTAGGATCTGGACCTGGATCTCTTCTCTTGAATGCATATTTCTTTCTATTAAATGTCGCTGCCTGTAAGTAGTGTACACAGTGCAGCTGAAAGAATACAGACAGAAAGATCACTGCTGAGGGTTTGATTGGAAGCTGGATTTAACAGGAGTCCATGTGTTTTTTAGAATTACTCACAAAATATATTTGGTAAGAAAAGAGGACAAGGATAAATAAAAAGGAAACATGAGAACAACAAATAATGGAAATGTTGAAAAGTGACCTTGTTAGTAGTCTTGCCTTGCCAAAAACCCCACAAATTATTACACATCTCTTTCTTATTTATTAAAGTTTCTTCTGAAGCGATAATTTTATCCATTCATGTCCAAATATTTAAGTTGCTGCGATATACAAAACATCAGCGGGACCTTCAAGAGTTAGACTATAATTTTTGTAACTATGTTCTGTGATGGCATAGATTTTCTACATATGAAGAAAGCTATTTTTCAAGCTTAAAGATGTAACTAAATTTAAAACAGTCCTCTATATTAAACTAAGTCCAAGATATGAGCTATGAGCAAATGTCAAACCCTGTATTGCAAGGAAAAAATAATCTAAGGAAGAAAAATATTCAGGCTCGCTCTTGGGATTCTGGACCATTAAAACAACTGTTGAACTGGCTTTCTATTAGATTCTGCTCTTAATTAAGTGCTCCTTACAGTCTTAAGTTTAGGTTTCAAAAATCATTAATAATTACCCTTGAAAGGCAAATAAAAGGTACATTTTACCATGGGGTGCTGAGTCTATAAAGACTTAAAAGGTCAAAAGATCTTTCTCAGTCCTTCATGAATTTGCGTGAGTTTTCTAGCACCTCGTTGGTAGGAGAGCAGGTCACTGTGACTTTGGTTCCAAGTAGAGGTTTTTCTGCTTGCAGTAACACTTGCTTCCCTTCGCAATGGCGTGAAAGGTAAGAGTGGAAGGAACTCGAGTGTTTGGCTCATGGTCTGTGGAATTAGTATCTCTTATATCAAGGAAGTTTCTTGCAAATTCATTATTGCTAGTTGCACCGTAGGGCAAACTCACAGAAAAATATCTTCTTTATTCTTGCCCAACCCATCACTTGAGGTTTTCACAATGTTCTGGGTACAAGAGCACCATTTGAGATATGTGTTTAGAGTGGCACATGAAAGACAGAAGTCCACGTTCTATGCGGCTCCAGGAGACAAAGCTGGTACCAATAGTTCAATGTTGAAATGCAGAGCCTGAATGAGTACAACAATTGACTGCGTACTGTGCTGCTCTGGCCATGGAAGGGATGACCTAATGAAAGAGCAACGTCTTTATCAGTGGCAAGGGTGGATCGAAATTTAGAAATCCACTTATTTAGAAGTTCAACAGATACATGTAGCAACAACTATAATTTAGGGAAAACTTTCTTTGTGTGAAATAGTGTGTTTGACATATTTCCTTCCTTTCTTTCTTTCTTTCTTTCTTTCTTTCTTTCTTTCTTTCTTTCTTTCTTTCTTTCTTTCTTTCTTTCTGTATTTAGTCCGGGGTCTACAGCGTCTCACTACTAAGATTGGACTCAGTGATTTTCCTGTTTCCAGCCTCCCAAGTGCTGGGATTATGCCAACACGCCCAGTCTCAATCTCAGTCTCAGTGCGCCCAGGGGCAGCAGTGTGAGTCTGTCTCTCTGTCTCTCTTTGTATTACATTCAGGCTCTCTGCCTCAGCCTATCTGCCCTAGACCACACCCATAATTGTAGCAGTATCCAGACCCATAATCCCATCAGTACTAAAACACATAATCCCACTGAATCATGAGTCAAGTCTCAAACTCTAGAAGTCCCCACTCCATGATTGCATGATGCTTTGGGGGGACAACTAGACATAAACCATAACAGGCCTAAACTATGATGCTATTTATAAAATAAGGAAATGTTCTCTATCACACTAAATTCTAAATACATACTTGTGAGCTTTAACTCTAAATCCTTCTACTTAATTCTCCTTTGTAAAACAAATACTACAAAAATTCAGCTAACCACATCACTGTGGCTGTATTTTTACTCATTTTCTATTCTAAGCCTGTCCCACATGCTTTTTCTTCATTAAATGTCAGTGAAGAGACTAAACATAAATACAGAAAGATTGCATCTAAGCCAGATGTAGAGAAAATAACAGTTAATGCCAGATGCCAGAGATTCTCTTCACATTAAATATTCAACATCAGGTGGCTATGTTGGCTTAACAAAAGAACACATGTTTCTGAAAAAATACAAAGATAGAGTTGGAGGGACCAGTTCTCATTTGGACAAAATTGAGTTATTTAGTGAAAGGATGTGCAAACTGCTTGAAATCAAAATTAAATTAAATTAATTCAAATCATTTATTCACATCTATGCAAAAGGGACATGTTGTAATTTACAATTTTTTTCCAGAATTGATGCTTTGGACAAATTTTAGTATTTGTACAAGCTAAAAGAAAAAAAATTCTTTAGTGATGGCATAATCTTCAGTATGATGTCAACTCTCTACAGAATGATTATACTTGAGATAGTAAACTTTTTCTCATATGAGTGGCAGTAGAAAGAGAATATCTCATAATAATATATTTATTGTTCCAAAAGTGTTCAGATTTCAGATATACATTGGGTCCTTTAAAGTAGCTGCAATAAATGAACTTACCACATAGCATGGCTTTACAAAGAAATGAATGAGTTCAGAACTATTTCAAGATGTTTTCTTAAGACAAGTG
The DNA here is from genome assembly GCA_004027025.1 of Myocastor coypus. Taxonomy (NCBI): domain Eukaryota; kingdom Metazoa; phylum Chordata; class Mammalia; order Rodentia; family Myocastoridae; genus Myocastor; species Myocastor coypus. Next base: position 1,981 of record PVJA010044186.1, on the reverse strand, counting down.
AAGGAAATTATAACAGCTGTGCTTCCATACATGTTTGTGTAAGTGTGTGCTGTGTGTTCACATGCAGTTGAATACTCCTGTGGCCAAAGTGACCACAGCCTTGAAAAACTACCAAATGCTAGCTGCACCATAAGATGTGTTAAGCAACATGAATTTATTCCACGCAATAACTTTTCAAACGTAAAATAGAGGTAGATAAAGAAGTAGCTTCTTAAAAATGCTTTGTAGCTGATAATACTACATTGAATAAAAACACTACATCTTTTTATCCATTCTTTGGTTGATAGCCATTTAGATTGATTCCAAGATTTAGCTACTACAAGTTGTGATGCTCTAAACATGGGTGCACATATATTGCTGTGCTATGTTTTTAATTTTTCTGTGAAAATACACAGAAGGGGAATATCTGGATTGAATGACACCTCTAATCCTAGTTTTTGAGGAATCTCCATACTGATAGTTATGGTGCTTGCACCAGTCTACCCTCCCACCAACAGTGAAGGCTATTTTTCCCCTTGAAGCTCCACCAGCCCCTCTAGCATTTGCTATTGCTTGATTTTTTTATGAAAGTTGTTCTTCATAAAATCAAATCAAGGCTTTTAAGAGTAAATGGATGCAACTAGAAACTATACTTATAAGTGAAATCAATCAGACTTGCATGTGTAAACATCATATTGTCTCCCTAGTGTAAAAAACTAAAGAAATAAATAAGATCAAAAAGGCACAACAAATACTGTAAAAGGGAAAGACACTTCTCAAAAAGGAGAGAATAGCCAAGATGGGAGAAAGGAGGAAAGAAGGAAGGTTATCTGTCTGTCTGTCTATCTATCTATCTACAGATAAAAGATAACTAAGATAATTGTACTACTAATTTCTATTAGTTCATTCAAAGGAGTAGTTTGTGCTTATATTGTTAGACCTGTCTTGCATGCCTGTATCTAGAAATCTCAGCAATTATTTTGAAGATAACAATATGCAATATAATAACCATTGTTAATTTCCTATCATCTCGTTTTGAAATTCTGTATTATCTTTATTGTTTTTATAATTATCTTTAAAATGAAAAGCATAAGAAAGAATTTTCTGGATGACATTTAAAATATATCAAATCAACACTGGCATCAACACATTGGGGTAGCTGAGTGTTCCTTCCTGTCCCCATCCCCAGCCTACAGAAGCCATCACTGTCCTCTATTTAAAATTTATTATTCTAGAGTGGACCCTGCCTGTCACCATTCCTTTCCTTTCTTGCTTGCTAAATAACATGTCTTTTTAAAATGTATTTTTAAAATTTAAAAATAAAATAAAACATTATGGTATACAGTGTGATTGATTGATTGATTGATTGATTTTTGTGGTACCAGGGATTGAACTCAGGGTGTTGCGTTTGCCAGGCAAGCACTTGTCCCACTGAGCTATCTCCCTGGCCCCATGTGATATTTTGATAAATCTATACATCATGTAATTATTAAATTAAGGTAATTTACATTTCCATCACCTTACATATTTACCTTTTTCTGATAAGAATATTTAAAGTTTACTCTCTTAGCAATTTTTAAGTATTACATAAAATACATGGCTGTTAAATACCATGACGTACAAGAAGTCTCGAGAAATGACACCTCCTGTCTCACTGATACTCATTTTCCAGGTTGTGGAGGAAGCAGTGGGGAGATTTCTGCAACTTTTTGCTGCTAGAAGCTAACTTTTTAAGATTCCACCTATAACTGAAACTATGTAATTGAGATGGCCTTTTCAAGTGCTAAAAGCAAATTATTTCTATTGGAAATTTTATTTTTAAAATGGATGCTTTAAAAATAATTCTCATAGGTTCCAGCCCAGCCCAAACCGCACCGCTGGGAGCTGAGCCCGCGCACCCGCTGCGGGTAAGCCCCTGCGCCCCTCTGCCCCGCCTCTGCGTTCCCGCGAATAACTTCCTGTTCCAGCCCAGCCCAAACTGCACCGCTGGGAGCTGAGCCCG
>PVJA010044185.1:0-16287 GCA_004027025.1 Myocastor coypus | reverse complement strand
GCTAGTGGGGATTTAGTGTGTTCACTGGTGATGGCAGCTGCTGTTGCTATGGAGACAGATGATGCTGGAAATCAACTTTCATTTCACTTGGAGTTGGAATTTTTTCAGTGTTTAGCTAACCCAAATTACCTTAACTTTCTTGCCCAAAGAAGTTACTTCAAAGACAAAGCTTTTGTTAATTATATTAAGTACTTGCTTTACTGTAAAGAACCAGAATATGCCAAGTATGTAAAGTACTCTAGGTGTTCACATATGTTAGAACTACTACAATAAGAACACTGCCGAAAGGAGTTGGTGAATACTCAGTGTGCAAAATTCATCGATGAACAGCCCATTCTACACTGGCAGCACTATTCCCAGAAGTGGATGCGCCTTCAGCAAGCCCTGGCAGAACAGCAAGAGCAAAATAACACATCGGGAAAATGAACAACTGGAAACAGCCCAGGCACTTAAGACATGTATAACGTACTTCATTGTACAGTGAAGATGAAATAGGACTCCTCTTCCTGCCTACCTTTATTGTGTTAGCACCTGGAACCTTTAATGTGCTCTTAGTCCACCTTTTTATTGTTAGTAGATTTGTTAAACCAGCATTATTCTACTTTGTTTATTCTGTGAATTTATAAGTTTTTATTAGCACTTAAGAATTAATTGAAAAGAATGGACTTGTTAGGTGCTCTGGATCTGTTTAAGGAGATGGTGGGCATGGCAGAAGGGAATACTACTAAGTATACAAAACTCTAAGCTTACTTGTTTTTGACATACAGTAGTGACTTGGGCAAGTCTATCTCTTGAAACTTACTGTCTCTCACATCAGCAGTCCATATGCCTTGCCTATAGATTGAGAGTACTGGAGTCAAGGGTGTGTTATGTCAGAGCAGGAACTACAATATATGAATGTTTTGAGTCTGCAGGAGAGGACATACCTCTGTTACCCCTGCTTTGTAAGGTAGCTTTAAGAAAGGATCATTGACATGTCACTGACCTAGTGATGGAGAGAAAAGGCAGGTGGTATACTGCTAATTGCTTTTGAGCTTAAATTAAAACCAAGGTAAGGCACCTCAAAAAAAGAAAAAAAGATTAATAATCCTCTTAAAACATTTTGCTATAGAGCCGGACATGGTGGCACACACCTGTAATCCCAGCACTTGGGAGGCTGAGGCAGGAGGATCAGTGCAAGTTCGAGACCAGCCTGGGCTACAAAAGTGAGATCAAGGCCAGCCTGAACTGCATAAGGAGACCCTGTCTCAAAAAGACAAAAACAAACAAACAAATAAACAAACAAAAAAAAGCATTTTGCTATAGGTCTTTGTGGTTTACTTACATATTTTTAATAAAAATTATTTTATATCAAACATGCTATTATCATTTTTCTTAATGCATTAGAAAATTTTTCCACATCATTTTAATGGTTTGTAGCAATAGCCATACATTTTTGAAAAATATAATTTATGATATTTAGAAGATATTTAATTTAAAAAATTTCTTCCCACATTTTACATTACTAACTTGTGTTTGAGGAGGTTAAGAAAAAACTTTCAACTCATTTGACACTCATGACACAGTGAAGAGAACTGCAGCAGAACCAAGTTCCTGTCTGGGAGGGGATGGTGGGCCTCATATAGGCCAACCCACACCTGCTGCAGCGCCTGCTGCACTGTCACGTAGGGTCTCCCTCTCAGCAGAAGAAGGTTTCACAAGCTAATGAACCAGTCCTTGAAGAAACTAGCAGAGTGACGGTATGACTAGGGCCAGCAGTCAATGGGCGAATATTAAATGGCATTATTACCCGAGTTCTCTCATAGACAACAGTTATGGAGTTGTTGGGAGTCCGGGGGATTCTGGAGGTGGGGACAGGTAAGGCTCTATGGCATGTTGTTTGGCTAAGTGAATTCAGGCTGTAGAGTGAGGTGTTCTACACACCAGGGAAACCATCCCGCATACCTGTGGCCACCAAGAACCTAAGCTGTAATATGGAAGGGAGCACAGTTGACTAGGGGCAACAACTAGGGGGGAAAAGAAGGTATCTTTCTCTCAGCTGTGACCAGTTGTGGGGAAACAGACTTGAGTTGGTGGGATAAAGCTGATCTGAGGATGAGGTTGCTGGCCAGCACTTTGGCATCTTTGCTTCCATTTCCTTTCTTTCCTCCTCTGCTCCTCTCCAGTACATGCAGCTCAGCCGTGTGGCTCCGTTGGAACACTCTGAGACGTCTATGTCCTAGAGCAGGCCTGTGTTTGAGCAACAGAATCTGTGGTCCTCCCCTCCCACCCATCTTACCCGAGTAGCTGCTACTGAATATGTTGTTTCCTCTCTCTCTTGATCTTTCCTACACCACAATGTCACAAAGGATTGCTATGCTTAACTTTGGCCAAAACTGAAATGTAGATTTCCATTTGACGTGAAGACCTCTTGAAATACAGTCGTTTAGAAGAGAGTGCTCAGCACTGTCATGAGGGCACTGCAGGAGAGGGCTGTGGGTGGGGTTTGCTGTTGTGCACCCACTGGCTCCCTGGCCAGGAGGCAGCTACTGCACAGCACAGTGTCTAAGCAGCAAGCAAGGTGCACACACACACTGGGAGGCTGCATCTGTCCCTGCATGTGTCACTGACCCCAACTGTGCTCATTCTTTCTTTCCAACAGGCACACAGAGACAGTCACACTGCATTTCTAACTCTCTGTCTCCTTCCAAATCAGAGATGCAAGTAGAATCCATTTCCATTGTGTGCATCTTTCTAGTGCCAAGGAACATCTTCTAATAAAGACTGTGAGCCTCAGTATTTGATTTGTCAGCTGCCTGGTAATTCCAGACTCATGGGGACACTGGCAGGTAATAGAGCAGATGCCACAGTTAGACATCGCAGAGCGAACACTTACAGTCCTGGGGCATGAAAGACCTTTTCTGCTTTCACTCCCAACCTTTGCTTATAAAAAGCCAGGCTATTGTTCATTCAGGTATATGTAAGAGTTTACTAGATAAGTTTGGCCTTTTTCCTGTTTTTAACTTAGATATACATGATAACACCAAACCAAGGAATAGAACAGTGAAAAAAGATTTCTAGAAGTTTTAGAGTTTTTTGTTGTTGTTTTGTTTTGTTTTGTTTTACTTTACTGGATTTATGCATGATATAGCTAGGTATTTTATTTTATTTTTGGCAGTACAAGGGATTGAACTTGAGACCTTGCACTCACCAGACAGGTGCTTTTAAGAGAGATAGTTTAGCAGTATAAATGCTTGCCTGGCAGGCACAAGGTCCTGAGTTCCATCCCTGGTACTATAAAATAAAACAAACAAACAAAAAATAAAAAAAACTTACTGAATGATGATGAGAGCATACAATGATGGGGAATATGGACATGAAATTATTTGTGAAAAAAATAACACCTTGTCTTTCACCCTTGGCCCAATAATTCAACTTGATGCATGATATTTCTTTAAAAATTTACAAATCTTTTGTAGAATTTCTCACCTCATCTTATCATTATAAAATAAATCTTAGTCCTGGGTGCAGTGCAGAGCAGAGGTCCTCTCAACCTACTTTATGTTGGGGGGGCAGCAGAGGGCACCAGAACAGATGACCAGCCAGGTAGTGGCAGTGGCAGAGCCCATTTTAGAGCTGGGTGGCTTGCTCCAAACTAGTTCCTCTTCAACCTTCTTCCAGCCCCATGGCCAGGACCCTCATGGTCACAAGTGCTTACAAGTTCAAATCTGCTAGGGTTTTTGTTGGTCGTTGTGTTTATTTATTTATTTTTCTGCATTTTTTAGGGTAGGGTCTACAGGGTGTTCAGGGTCTCACTGCTAGATCAGATTTGTAGTGATCCACCAGTTTACAGCCTCTCAAGAGCTGGAATTTCAGACGTGTACCACCACACCCAGTCTCAATTGCTGTCTCAGTGTGCCCCAAGGGCAGGGCTGGCAGGACAGGCAGGGGATCTGACCCCTGGCCTCTGCATCTGGTTTAGGCACTTTAATCTGCTGAGCTATTTGTCCAGTCCTGAAGGGATTTTTTTTTTTTTTCTTTGGTGGGGATGGGTATGGAGGTGAGGGTTGGGGTAGAGACTGGCTCAAGCTGTCTTAAGGGCTGGTCTAGGGATCCAACCACCATCCCCTATCCCTGCATAGGGTTGTAAAAGATGATTAATATGCCACTTATTTTAAAGCACTTTTAACAGCCTCATATGAATTCAGACCAGTTTGTTACATCACTCTGAGATGGCAGGTGACATCAGTTCATCACAGATGCTAAGCGTCGCACTGATAACAAAATCTAAAACTTCTACCCCATGATTCCCTACTCTATTTACTACAACAACTTTTGCTTCACCAATATCTATTGATATCACAAGAAATGAGTGTGAAGCAATGCCTCTAGCCTCTTTCCATGGCCCATCTCAACATCCATTTATAGTGCTGTCAGCACTGTCTTCTTTTGGAGATTACCAGTGCCCTGGGTTCTACATGTTTCTAGACTAGAGGCCATTTATCATCCTTTATGTGCTTGAGTGATGGATCAATGTTTTTGTTATCAACTAAATGAATTAAAAGCCGGGCGTGGTGGCTCACACCTGTAATCCCAGCACTCGGGAGGCTGAGGCAGGAGGATTGGTGCGAGTTCGAGACCAGCCTGGGCTACAAAGTGAGCTCAGGACCAGCCTCAACTGCATAGCAAGACCCTGTCTCAAAAAGACAAAAAAAAAAAAAAAGAATTAAAATCACATCTGATGAAGTTTTTTGCTTGCTGGATTGAGCATATTATTAATAGTTTTGATGGTTATGATTTAAAGACATAACCATCAATTTGATAGTCTGCAACTAGAGGAAATAAAGCCAAGAAGGCACTTCTGAGAGCAGGCTGTCTGGGATTTAGGCAACAAACATGTAGGGACCTCTGTGTCCTCCTCAACTCCCTACTGTTATCTGAGGGGTCACAGAGAGATAGGAGCTCATGTTCAAACAACCACATTGGATCCCCAGGAGGATCACAACCAATGCCCGCTGTAGTCTGGATCTTGCAGGCCCTCAAGAGCTCATATAGTAAAGGCTGGGTCTCCAAAGAGTGAAGAGATGTTATGGGACCTTTAGGAGGTGAGGGGAAGTAGGAGGCCCTAAGATCATTGCAGGTGGGCTCTTGAAGGAGACTCTGAGACTCCAGCCTCTTCTCTTCTCTCTTGTTGCTGCCAAGCTTGCTAAGAAGTTTGCTCCACTACATACTCCCCATCACTGCCACCCAGCAACTGTATGTACCAGAGGGCCAAAGCAAAGGATCCCCCCAATCTTGGACCAGAACTACCAAAACCATGAGTCAAAACAAACCATTTCTCTGACAACATAATCATCTCAGGTACTTTATTTCAGCATGTTGCCGGTCTTGAGTTTTACATGGCTTTGGCATCAGTAGGTCTGTAGTACAAATTCAATCTTCCTTCAGAATATATTTAGTGAACTGAATGAGGTTTTTATTTATTTTTATTGCATTTAATAAGATATAACAATGTGACAGTTTCAAAACACATTAGTAGCACATTTCCAGTATTTGATATAATGCATATTGTCCTCCTAACAGTTATACAGAGCACAGGTTATAGAAGTGATAACTTTTCTAATTATTATTGGTAAAAAAATTTCTTCTCATTGAACTAAGGGAAAGTATATATACATATATATATATATATATATATATATATATGTATATATATATATATATATATAATCCAACATCCCATAATCACACTGAGTTATTGGCAAAACTAGCAATGATGGAAGCTGTTGATTTAAGCCTTTTATAGCTCAGCATACTAATCTAGATTCAAGTTTTCTGCCTTGTGATTGAACTTTTCTGCTGGGTGTTTAAGTCCAAGTTAAAGTAAGACCTGTATAACAAAACATGTAACTTTTGTATCTCCCAAGGTGAGTCGAATCCCTTCAGAGTTTGTTTTGAAACCATGTACAGTGCTTTGTAGAACTGTTGTCAGTTCAGCCATCTGGATGAGTCACAGCCATTGCTTGACCAATTTGCCTGAGAGAATGTTTTCTCTCTAGGTGACTCTCCTTAGGTGCACTGTATATCTTCAATCCCTTTCCTCTGCACCCCCATAATCTCCTTGAATAGAAAATTTGGGAAACCACTGAGTTATAGGATGTTACAGAACAGATTCTTTTATGTCCTGAATCCTCACTGACTTTGAAGGGCTAGGGACACAATATTGGCTATCCTTGTAGCCCTTCTTTTTCTCCAATTTTTGGTCTATAAACTTATATTCTTAACCCTCAAGAACAAAATCTTAGTGATACTATTACAATATAACATAGGTGCTTCAGCATAACATCACTGTCTTTCTGAGTGTCAAGCATCTTAGACTTAATTTGGAATTGGTATTTTCCTTCAATTATTGATAGTCTAATAAATTTCTATAGAATGTGATAAAAGCAGTTACACATTTTTACATAGGAATTAAGAAATCTAAGTATATAAAAAATTGTAACCTGTCAATCCTTTGGTATTTTTCCTAGTCTTTTACTCTCACTTAATACCATTTTTGTTTTCTTATAAACCAACCATTTACTTGAGAGGGAGTATAGCAGTAATGGAAATTACATTAGAAGCAGCACAAATCTAAAAGGCCAGAAGACAGGCATTCCAAGCATAGTTTTACTGTTACACATCGCTATTCTCAGTGTGATAAACCTTTTGGAGGTTGTTAGGACTATTTTCTAATTTATTCTATGCATTGTTTTGCTCCTGCCATGTTTCATACGTTTTTTGCTTGCAGTCACTTCATTGTTTAACCCTTAAGTCCTTGATTTTCATTCAGCTGTGTTATGTCTCTCCATTTTTACTTCTTCTTTTGGGTTTTTACATTAGGGAGACTCTATGATATTTATACATGTAGGGGTGGTTTATTTCACTTATGAGTATATGTTCAAGATACATTCACTTATATAAGAAGTCTTTCAGTTTATCATTATAGCTGAGTAATATTCCATTGTATAAACATACCATATCTTTTTCAACCATTCTTCAGATGATGGGCATTTTAGTTGTTTCCAACATATGACTATTAAAAATTGTGCTGCTATAAATATAGGTGCACAGATATCACTATGTTGTGATATGTTCAGTCCTCCTGGAAATATTCCTAGTAGAGGGATAGCTGGATTGAATGGAATTCCCAATTCTTGTTTTTTAAGGAGTCTCCACACTGTACTCCATAATGGTTGCACAAGTATTCCCATCAACAGTGGAGAGGGTACCTTTTTCTCCACAGCCTATCCAACATTTGCTGTTAACTGATTTCCTTATTATAGCCATCCTTTCCGGGGTGAGATGGTATCTAAGTGTTGCTTTAATTCACATTTCATGAATGCCTAGTGATGTGGTGCATTTTTTCATGTATTTATAGGTTTGTATTTGTTTCTTTCTCTGAGAAGTGTGTGTTCATCTTAGATGCCCATTTCTGGATTGGGTCTTTGAATTTTGGGGCCCTAATGGTTTTTACTTCCTTATAAACTATAGATAGAAGACCTTTGTCTGAATACTTATTAGTTAAAATCTTTTTGAAATTTGTGGGCTGTCTTTTCACTCTGTTGATAATTTCTTTTGAGGTGCAAAAACTTCTTAGCTACAGGAGGTCCCAGTTGTTGATTCTTTTAAGAGTTAAACGTGCGTTTTGAATTCTGTCCATGAATTCTTTCCCTACCCTGATGTCAAGATTGTCTCGCATTTTCTCTTTCAGGAGATTTAATGTTTCTCTTTTAATATTTAGATTTTTAATCCATTTTGACTTTCGTTTGGTGCATAGTGATAGACCTGAGTTAAGTTTTATTTTTTGACAGGTGGAGAAAGTGTTTTTCTTTTTTTCTTTTTTTTTTTTTTTTTTTTTTTTTTTTTTTTTTTTTTTTTTTTTTTTTTTTTGCTTTTTTGAGACAGGGTCTCGCTGTGCAGTTCAGGCTGGCTTTGAGCTCACTTTTGTAGCCCAGGCTGGTCTCGAACTCACACCAATCCTCCTGCCTCAGCCTCCCGAATGCTGGAATTACAGGCGTGAGCCACCACGCCCGGCTGAGAGAGTGTTTTTCCAGAACCATTTGCTAAAGAAGCTATCCTTCTTCCAGTAAACATATTTGGCCCCTTTGTCAAAAATAAAGTGGCTGAGTGTGTTTGTATTTTCTTCTGCATCTTATAATATATTCCATTAATCTTCAGGTCAATTTTTTTTTTGCCAATAGCATGCTGATTTTATCACTGTAGCTTTTGTAGTATAACTTTAGCTCAGGAACTGTAGTGCTTCCTGCCTTACTTTTGTTACAAAGGATTGTCTTTGCAATTCCAGGTGTTTTTTGGTTCCAAACAAATTTTAGGAATAATTTCTCCAGGTTGGTGAGTTATACTGATGGTATTTTCCTAGGGATTGCATTAAATCTGTATAACAGTTTAAGGAGTATGGACCCCTTCACAATGTTGGTCCTTCCTATCCAGGAGCAGGGAATAGCTTTTCATTTTCTGAAATCCTCTAGGATCTCTTTTTTCAGAGTACTGTAGTTTTCATTCAAAAGGTGTTTTACTTCTTTAGTTAGGTTAATTCAAAATATTTCCCTTTCTTCAGTGCTATTTTAAAAGGTATTGTTTTTCTAAGTTCTCTTTCAGTGTGTTTGTTATCTATGTAGAGGAATTGTACTGATTTTTGTGTGTTGACTCTGCATCCTGCTATGCTACTGAATTTCTGTATTAATTCTAGTAGCTTCTTGTTTTTGGGTCTTCCAAGTAGATTATCATGTCATCTGAAAATAATGATAATTTAACTTCTGCTTTATCTATTCTTATTCCTTTTCTTTTTCTTGTCTAATGGCGGTAGCTAGTAATTTCAGAACTATATTGAATAGGAGTGGCAATAGAGGACATCTTTGCCTTGTACCAGATCTCAGAGTAAAAGGCGTCAGTTTTTTCCCACTTAGAATTTTGTTAGCTGTTGGATTGTCATAGATGGCTTTTATCAGAGTGATGTAGAGGCACTCTATTCCAGTTTTCTGTAGGACTCTGAACATGAATGAGTGTTGGACTTTGTCAGAAACCTTTTCTGCCCCAGTTGAGATGATCATGTGATTTTTGGCTTTGGCGCTATTGATATAATGTATTATTATATTTATAGATCTGCATATATTGAACCATCTTTGCATCCCTGGGATGAATCCTACCTGATCATGGTGTATAATCTTCTTGATGATTTGTTGTATTCTATTGGTGAGGATTTTATTAAAGATTTGTGCATCTATTTTCATGTGAGAAATTGGCCCGTAGTTCTCTTTTTTAGTTGTATCTTTCTATTTTTGGTATCAGTGTAATACTGCCTCTAGCAATGATTTTGGGAGAGTTGCTGCCGTTTCAATTTCATTGAAGAGTTTGAGGAGTATTGGGATTATGTCTGCTGTAAATTTATTGTACAATTCAGTGGTGAATCTGTCAGGACTTGCACTTTTCTTTGTCGGTAGGCTTTTTATTGCATTTTGCATTTCACTGACTGTTATTGAGAATTCTTATATCTTCTTGACTCAGTTTTAGCAATTTGTACCTTTCTAGGAGTCTATCCATTTCATCTGTGTCTTCAATTCTGTAAGGGTAAAGATTCTCAAAGCAGCTATTAATGATCCTCTGAGTTTCTGCTGGGTCTGTAGTAATTTCACAATGAATTTTCATTCATTATTGCCTGAATTTGAGTCCTTTCTTTCCTCTTTTTGATGGGGTTAGCTAGGGACTTATCAATTTTATTTAATCTTTCAAAGAACCAGCTTTTTGATTCATTAATACTTTGTATTGTTTTCTTTGTCTCAATTGAATAATTTCTGCTCTAATATTTATAATTTCCTCCCATTTGGGGCTTTTGGTTTCATTTGCTCTTCCTTTTCTAGTTAGTTTCAGTGTTACATGAGAATATTCATTTGTTCCTGTTCTGTTTTCTTAATGTGTGAGTTCAGAGCTATAAATTTCCCTCTAAGAATTGCTTTCATTGCATCTCATGAATTCTGGTAGGTTGTGTTTGAATCTTCATTAAATTGCAGATATTGTTTAATTTCATGTGTAACCCACTGGTTCCTGAGAAGGGTGTTGTTTAATTTCCATGTGCTTCTGGGGTGCTTGTGGTTTCTTTTGTCATTTATTTCCAGTTTTTTTTGCACTGTGCTCAGATAATATGCCTGGAATAATTTCTGTTTTCCTGCATATACTTAAGCATGAGCTATGTGCTAGTATGTGGTCTTGTTTTGGTCAGGGTTTTACTTAGAGAAGTGTAATAGATATACTAAAAGAATGAATATCGTCACAAATATACAATTTATAAGGAATTATAAGATTGGCTTAAAATAATCAGTCACAGAGTCAAATGTAGAAGTGTGCAGAGGGCATCTGCACATCCTGGATGGAAGTATTCTGACCCAAGGTCTATAACTCATTGCAATCCTCCGTGTAAGTCTCTACCGTCAGCTGATGTGTCTGTGATGGAAGACTAAAGTGTTTGTGATGGACGCTGAAAAGTCTATGATGGGAGACAACAGATCTAAACTGGAGGCTGAAACATCTGCGCTGCAAGTCAGACTATGAAGTCCCGGTCGAATGTGAAAGCTGAAGGTCCTCTGCCGACATGTAATCTTGACTCCTTCCTCAGCCCCTTTATAAAGTCTCTTTGTGACTAGTCACTCTGAGGTGGGCCCATTGTGCTCTAGGGTGGAAGCAATCATACCCTAGGACAGGCCCTTGATCTCTCTTTAGGGAGGAGCCAGTCATATGCTAGGCAGGCCCTGGTCCCACTTTAGGGAGGAACCAATTGTGCTGCAGGGCAGAACCCCAACAATAGGGAATGAGCGGCTGAGTAATCCAGCCAGCTTGACACAATGTATCAACCACTACAGGTCTATTTTAGAAAATGTCCCGTGTGCAGCTGAAAAAAATGTGTATTCAGAAATGATTGGGTGGAGCACTCTGTTTATGTCCACCAAGTCCAGTTCTTCCAAGTTCTGGTTCAGTTCTGCGACTTTTCTAAGTTTTTTTCTGCTTATCCTATCTTTTAGAATAAAAGGGTGTTAAGTTCTGCTTTTACGACTGTGGTATTAGATATTAGATCGTTCATATCCATTGAGATTTGTATTATATAACTTGGTGCTCCCATGCTGGGTGCATATATATTTATGAATGTTACCTGTTCATCGTGAATTTTTCCCCTAACCAGTATGCGGTGGCCTTGTTTATTTCATTTGATCAATCTTGGTTTGAAATTTAGACTGTCTGCAAACAGGATTGCTACCCCGCCTTTTTTTGAGGTGTTGGGGCATGTAGTATTGTTTTCCATCCCTTAACTTTTCTTTATGAGTTAAGTGCGTTTCTTGTATACAGCATATTTTTGGATTTTGCTTCCTTATCCTTATCACTCTCTCAGTTTGTTTCTTTTAATTGGAGAATTCAGTCCATTTACACTGATGATTATAATTGAAATGTGCTGACTTACAATTGACATGTCTTTTACTTACTACTGCTTATGCCTTTTTCTCCTTTTAAAAAAATTTTTATTTATTATTATTGTTTTTTCTTGTTTCAGAACCTTTGTTTGTTTATTCACTCATTTTCATGGCCGGCTCAGTCCACCCCGAGGGCAGGGCTGGCGCAGCATGTGGTGCCAGGGATCGAACCGCGGTCCCTGAAGCCACCCAAGCTTTCCCAAGCAGGCCCTTTAGGCCACTGAGCCATCCCGCCGGGCCCACCCCTTTTTCTCCTGTGTCTAATTGATGGCCCTATTTGCTGGGTTCTTTCTGTTCTCATTTGTGGAGTTCAGGTTGTTTTGGTATCTCTCTAAAGTACTTTTTAGTAGTTTGTGTAAGGTTGGCTTTGACATCATGAAATTATTTAGTTTCTCCTTGTTGTGAAAGTATTTCCCTTCTCCCTCATACCTGCAAGAGAGTTTTTTAGGGTGTAACATATAGGCTAAAATTTGTTTTCATGCAGGACTTCAGGCACTGTGCTCCATGCTCTTCTTGACTTTATGGTTTTTGAAGAGAAATATGCCATTATTCTGATGGAGTTCCCTTTAAATGTGATCTGTTTTTTTTTCTCTAGCAGCTTTTAGTATAATACTCTTCTGCTGAATTTCTTCGTTCTTGACTATTTTATGTCTGGGTGTGTTTTTAGTTGGGTTGATGTTATTTGGAGTTCTGTATGCTTTGGTTACTTGAAGGTCTAACTGTTTTCTTATATTTCGGAAGTTTTCTGTTATTACTTCTCTCCATATTCTTTTTTCTCGTTGATTCCTATTAATATCACATTGTTCATTTTTGCATCATCTAGCAGATGTTGAATTATTTTTTCCTGCATCCTAGTTGTTTTTAAGAGATTCGTTCTTACCTTTCCACTAGCTGTGACTGTGTCTTCAAGCTCTGAAACTCTATCTTCATTTCTGTTCATATGGTGTTGCCAGCTTAAGATTGAGATTTTATTTACTTGAATATCCCTTTTAAACTGTTTCATGCCATCTATTTCTTTCCTATATTGCTCATTTAGGGAACCCATCATTTCTCTATTCTGTAATTTTTTATTAGTGTCTTCTTTAGTAACATTTAAGTCTTTCATTATAGCTATCCTTTCTTTATCTATTTCAGAGATTATTTCTGCTCTGAACTCTCTACCTTTTCACAGTTTATCCTCTACTTTAGATGCTATTAATTTACAGATATCTTTTTTTAACCTCAGAGGTTATTTCTTTTTTTTAGTATTATATATTTTTTTATTTTAAAGACTAAAAATGGCAGAAACAAAAATAGAAAAACAGTTACAAGAGTACATGTAGTACAGAAGTTCAAAACCAGAAAAATTTAACAATGGTTATATTACATATTTTCATCATCGGATCAGTTTAGATTAATAGATATAAGTATATAAGATTGATCAAAACAATGAAACATTAACACTTTCTGTAAACATTAATTTTTTAAAAACAGTTGACACACTGCATATTGTCCTCACAATAGTTGTGCAGAGCACAGGGTGTGGACATAACACACGTTCCAAATGATACTGGTAAGGAAAGAAAAAAAAATTCTTCTCTTTGAACTAAGAGGAAGCAGATGCATACACAGTCTAATGTTCCGCAATTGCAGTGGGCCACCAGTGAAACTGGCAACACTGGAGACTATTGAGCCTCCTGCAGCTCATCACGAGAATCTAGCTCTGTGTTGCATGCCTCATAATTAAGCTTTTCCGCTGGGTGATCAAGGTCAAGTTAAAGCAAGACCTGTATAACAAAACATTTATCCTTTGTGTCTTCCAAGGTCAAATCTCCTCAGGATTAACTTTGGAACCATGTACAGTTCTTTGTACAACTGTTGTCAGTGTCAGCCTTCAGGACAAGTCACGCCATTGCTTGACCAATTTGCTTTCTGTGAAAGCCTGAGAGAATGTTCTTTTCTGGGTGACTCTCCTTAGACACACTATAGTTCATTTATCCCTTTCCTCTGAGCTCCCATAATCTCCTTGGCCAGAAAGTTTGGGACACCCCTCAGAGGTTATTTCTGGCCTGATTTCCTTTATATTTTTCTGCTGTTGGTTTTCCATTTCAAATTCTAATAATGCATGCGTTTCTTTTTGTACTTGAGATGTTATCTCGGATCTGAGTTGCTCTATAAGTTTCTGCACTTTTCTGTCTACCTCAGATGCTACCACTTTAGCGATTTCGGCTGCATGATTTCCATTTTCTTCCATGGCAATGTCTCCTGTATTTGTTGTGGGTGGGCTCAGGACCTGAGATTGCATCTTGCTTCTTCTCTTTGTCATTTTGTATGACCTCTACACTTTGGTGAAGCTATGCTGTTAGAACCTATCGAAATTTGGGTCCAGATCCACCAATCTTGATCCCATCCAGATGTGTCTGGCTGGGTCTAGCTGCTTTGCTCAGCTTCTTCTGCTGCAGCTGTATGCAGCCCCTTCAGTCAGTGGGAGTGGGCAAGGGCTGAGTTCTGGGGCTGGCAGGGTGGGGGGGCGCATGTCCGCAGTGAGGTCCTCCCTGGGTGTGGGTCTGGTTGGTCAGCATTGAGGCTTTTAAATATTGCCTGTTTAAATGTCCTAGTCTAGACAGTCACACAGAGCAGGGGCTGAGGTGGAATTCTATACCTGCCACTCTGTTGGCCTTCCCAGGCCTCCTTTGTACCTGACAGCAGCAGTGGGAGGGTGTGTAATGTATGCTGCCTTTTTACTGCCCGCTGCTACCTCCTACCAGGAAAACAACTGCTTTGTTAACATCATTCTCAGGAATGACTTCAAATTCTAAGTGATCACAAGAACCAGTAGGTTTAGAAATTAGAACTGGCTTTGTAGCTTTGTAGACCATTGGAATGAGCCCAGGATTTCTAGTCTGCATATGCAGTAGCACCATTTTGGGGAAAGCCTCACAACTTCTCTGGCTCTGCTCTGTCCCCTTTAGATGAGGCAGTGCACTGCCTTTTTGCTGTCATGTAGAAAGTACATGTGAAAAAAGGAAATTCAGTAGACTAGTAGAAGATCTTTTAATAAGTAAGATATTTAGAAATTAAACATTTTCTTTTGTAGCTTTGATTTCTAACCAGTTTGACCCCAAAATGTTTCTTGATGGAAGCTACCTTCAATTTTACCAAAACAGTGCTGGCCAGATAGTTCAGTGGATTAAAGTGCCAATTAAGGCACATGGAGGGACCAGGGTTCAATCCCAGAGTTCAATCCCTGACGTGCCATCCCAGCCCCACCCCAAAACAACTCTAATCTTTTAACAATTCCCTCGCTCTCTATTTTCTATTAGCTCCACTGATGGAGCAGCTTCAGTCTTCTCCTCCCTGAACAGGGCAAGTTGGCATGTGGATGTCAACTTCTTAGCACTTTGAGACATTTTGTGAGAGGACTTTTTTTTTTTTTTTTTTTTTTTTTTTAGTGGTCAGCACGTATTTATTTAGTACTTACATGTTGCCTAAAATTGCCAAGTACGGGAAGACACAAGTATTGTGGTCTCCCCCTGCCCTTGTGAAGTTGTAATGTGGGGGAATGAAGATCTTACTCCTTGGTGGAACATGGCAATTGCAGCATGGGAGATGAATGGAAGGAGTCACTTGTGCTGCTGCTGCTGCTGTTGCTGCTGCCTACTCAGTCTTTGCATGAGGTCTAGACTAAGAAGACACACAAACCTTCAGTATAACTGGTAACCAATATCCGTGTGGCAGAAAGTGTCCTGAGTGTTTCAGAATGTAAATTTGGCTGGCTGACATGTCACCCATGCTCTTACATCCCCGATGACTCTCACCACCACACTCTCCAGAAACCATAAGGTAATTTGCACAGGGGATTGGTGCTGCAGTGAGAATAGAGGGTCCAGGTGACTGCACAGGTTAGTCCTTGGGCTTACAGAAAGTGACATTGCTTCTACTGTCTTCTGTTGGGACAGAAAAAGGTTTTTATTGCTCTCGTGTAAGAGGCAGCTGTGTCATTTCACACTGATGAAGTCAGCCATCTGGGAGGCACTGCCCTACCCAGCATTACCCCCTCTGGTCTCCTCTTTTCTGTGTGTTAGCAGTCTGAAGGATTTCTTTTCACTTTGGCATCAGTTACCTCTGATTCTGTTTTTCTTGGTGTGTTCATAACTTCATGGGCTGCCAGTGTCATGTATTTGACCCTCCTTTGCGTGTTCCTCAGCTTCAGCCCCGTCTGCGACAGAAGCTGAATAAGTATTTTTCTCCTTTTGTGCACCTTTTATAGCTGGCCACTTGTGAACCAACTGTGTGAGGGACAACAGCTGCAGGGCAGGGAAGCTGAGTGCCAGGCTCTTTTCTGAGGAGAGAATTAGAGTGGCTCCCTAACAAGGCACTAGATGGACCATTGCAAAGTATCACTGACTGTTCACATCAGTGGTCCCTGCAGCTGGGACACTAGGACCGTGACAGTGGACCTTGCTCCTGTATTGAGAGGTTTGAATGTAACCAGGGTCAGAATAGAGTCCTGTACCCTTGCTGCCTGGAAAGCAGCCCATGAAGTGAAATAAAATTGATGGGGTCCAGACTACTCTGCTTTCAAAGCATCCTGCTGTTCCTGATTCTTAATAGAGCAAGGCCATGTTGTGCTGTACATTTCATTTTATTTATTTTTTTTTCTTCAATTCTTTTATTGTTTAAATTTAACAATGGTTATATTACATATTTTCATCATCGGATCAGTAAAGATTAATACATATAGGTATATAAGATTGATCAAACAACTAAACATTAACCTTTCTAAATCCACATTACTTTTTTTTTTTTT
>PVJA010044184.1:0-16310 GCA_004027025.1 Myocastor coypus | reverse complement strand
AAAAAAAAAAAAAAAAAAAAAAAAAAAAAAAAAAAAAAAAAAAAAAAAAAAAAAAAAAAAAAAAAAAAAAAAAAAAAAAAAAAAAAAAAAAAAAAAAACAAAGAAAGAAAGAAAAGAAAAAAATAAAATGATGATGTTAGAGACTAGCAAGACAGTTCAGTGGACTAAAGTGCCCACTTAAGTAAGCTTAGGCAAACACAGGAACCACGGTTTGATCCCTGGTACCACACTGCCACTCCAGCCTTGTCCCCAGGGCGGTCTGAGCTGGCTAGAGAGTCTGGTTGTAGAGGTGCATGCCTGTAATCCCAGTGCTGAGGAGGCTAAAAGTAGGAGGATCCCTATGAGTCTGAGCTACTCAATGAGACCCTGTAGCAACCAAATACATTGAAAAATAATAAAAAGTAAAATAATGATGTTATTTCTGTCTTTTAAAAAAGAAGAAATTGCCAGGCATGGTGGCACACGCCTGTAATCCCAGCACTTGGGAGGCTGAGACAGGAGAATCAGTGTGTTCAAGACCAGCCTGGGCTACAAAAGTGAGCTCAAGGCCAGCCTGAACTGCATAGTGAGACCCTATCTCAAAAAAGGAAAAAAAAAAAAAGAGAGAAGAAATTGACTCTGGAAAATATGTTATGGCCATTACTTAGCATATGTTTAGCTGGCAGGAGACAGAACCAAGACTGAAAATCTTTCTGATTGCCTTCATTTGCTGTAGAAAATGCTGGCATTTACTTATTTCTTTGTTTTGTTACCAGAGCTCAAACTCCAAACCTTGTGCTTGTGGGGCAGGTGCTTAAGCCACTGAGCAATCTCCCTGGCTCAAAGTGTTGGCTTTTGAACTTGAGCTAAATGGCAGGTATGATTGTAATTCCAGGATTCTGAATGCTGAGGCTGGAGGATCTTTGAGATTAAATGGTATTACCTACCAAGATTCTAAATAAAACAAAACAAAACTAAACTAAGCTAGAAACCTGGGGATATTGCTTTGTGGTTGAGTATTTGCCTGGGAAGTGTGAAATCCTTGGCTGAATCCCCAGAACTATGAAAAAACAGAAAGAATATAAATAAAAAAATACATTTAAGCCAAGGTGATGGTGTACACCAGTGATCCCAGAACTGAAACATTTGAGGCAGGAGGACTGTGAGTACAAGGATAGCCTGGGATACAGAGCAACAGTGCAAATTCAAAGACAGTCTGGGCAGTGCAGTGAGACCCTGTTCCACAAAATTAAAATATAAGTAACAATGAAATCCAAGCTTGATGGCTGACACTGTATCAAAATAAAAAATTAAAAATAGGTTGACCACGTAGCCTCATGAAATCTTCAGTATCTAAGTAGATAAATTTTAAATAATTGAGCAAGAAGAAGTGAAAGAACTGTGAATTTCATGTGATGCTAGACATTGCTCCAGGTAATGGCACTGTACAGGCTTCAAGTTTCACTTTTTATGTAGGCTTTGTGCTTTGAGAGCAATAAACTTCTTAAGCAGTGGGGTGGGTACCATGTACATAGTCTTGAATAGACGCACACTGCCCTTCACTGGTAATTACACTAGAGTTGTAAACATATAAAACTACGTCTTGGACAAATTTAAGCATATGTCATTATAAAGAGAGAAACAGACAAGTTCCTATTCCAAGTCTAACTCAGTGGCAATTTAACTAGTCAGTTTATCACCACGTCAAAGGTATTTAAAGATAACTTTGTAGATAAGTGATCTAAAAACACATGTAAAAGATCAGAAATTTAATGTAGTAAAATATTGCTTACACAACATATTTTATAAGTCCTGCAATGTTAAGATTTTGATTGTATTTGGATCTTCTGTGTCTCTTTCTCCAGCACTAGGAACTGAAGCCATGGGCTTCACACTGAGGTACATGCCTATCCCTTTTGATTTTTTTGAAGTAGGGTCTCACTAAGGTCACTAAGTTGCCCAGTTTAGTCTTGAACTTATGATTTTCCTGCCTCAGCCTTCCCTGAGTGCTGGAATAATCTGTGTGTGGCACCATGCCCAGCTTGCCTTTTTAGGTATTTCTAAGGCTGGTAATACTTTTGATTTAGTACCAGGGAGGATCTCATTATATTTGTGATGTGTAAATGACTTCTGCTGGAGCATTGAGTGGCTAAGCACACATGGTGGGGTGGTGCAAGGCGGGTCCAAGCAGGCATGAGGCTCTGTACCTTGCCACCCCTTGCTCGATGCAGCTCTTCATTTGGCTGTTAGGACTTGGCACCTTTGCCATGAGAGATGAGCCTGATGAAAACTGTCCCAACCAAGCCACAGCACCACTTGCATTGGGCAGACACTTCAGCTCCCACTAGGGTGCATAAGGACAGCAATAATCCAGCACAGTTCCTGCAAATGTGTGTACTTTGAATCTAAAGAGAAAGCATCAGAAAAACAGGGACTGGTGGCAAAGCACTTTGCTCTTTAGAAACACCAAGATTGTGGAGAACAAATGAAGACTGGAGAATTGTTGCAGATTAAAAGAGGTTAAAGAAGCTGCATGTGGCGGCACACACCTATAATCCCAGCACTTGGAAGGCTGAAACAGGAAGATTGGGATGAGTTTGAGAACAGCCTGGGCTACAAAAGTGAGCTCAAGGCTTCAAGGCTAGCCTGACCTGCATGACTAGACCCTGTCTCAAAAAGACAAAAAAAAAAAAAAAAAAAAAAAAAAAAAAAAAAAAAAAAAAAAAAAAAAAAAAAAAAAAAAAAAAAAAAAAAAAAAAAAAAAAAAAAAAAAAAAAAAAAAAAAAAAAAAAAAAAAAAAAAGTAAAATAAAATAAAATAAATAATAAATAAATTACAAAAATAAAGGAGATTAAAGAAATATAATAAATGGGAGATGATAGCTCACACTTGTAATCCAGCCACTCAGGGAGCTGCAGCAGAAGGGTCTAAAGTTTGAGTCCAAGTTGGGCAATTTAGCAATTTGGTGTGAACCTTTCTCAAACAAACAAACAAACAGCCAGGCATTGTAATGCACAACAGCAATCCCATCAGTCTGGAAGGCTGATGAAGAAGGACTGCAAATTTAGTTTATGGTTGAAGAATTCAGCAAGATTCTGTTTCAAAATTAAAAACAAACAAACAAAAAAAGTTTGGAAAGTGTATCGTGGTGTCAAGGCCCTGGGCTCAATCCTGCAGGGAAAACAATTAGGATGTCTATCAAAAGTTTACAGATTAGAGTTTTGTGCAAGATTAAATGAGGTATGTAGGAGACTGTCCTTGTTCTTAGGCAATGTGTGCTTAAGATGTGATTGGAACTTACTCCTAAATGATTCAGAGAACTTTCTCAAAGTGCTAAGTAGTTGGGCTGGCCAGATACCTCAACCGATTAAACACCTGCTTAGGTAGACACAGGGACCAGGGCTTGATCCCCACATCCTGTGCCAGCCCCGTGCCTGGGGTGCAAGGAGCCGAGACTGAGACTGGGCGGGGTGGCGCACACCTGTAATCCCAGTGCTTGGGAAGCTGAAAACAGGAGGATCACTATGGGTCTAATTTGTGTAGTTAGACCTTGTGCTAAATACATGTTAAAAGAAAAAGATGGCATTAAAGTGATAAGTATTAACCAGTGACTGCTACTTAGGCGAATTAAGTAGAATCATTTAAGAAGTCTCTAAAAGTTCCTGCTATAGTTTAGATCTGGAATTCCTCTAGTGGCCCACATGTTAAAGTTGATATCCTACTTGTGTGCTGTCCAGAGGTAGTGGAATACTTAGGATGTGGGGTCTGCCTGAAGAAAGTGTGGTTGTCATGGTGCTTCCTAGAAGGGGCTGTTGGGACCCTAGCCCATTTCCCTTCTCCCACTTTCTCTCTCTACCCCCCAGCTCCCTTGGCCGTGTGTACCCACCATGACTGTACACCTCACCACAGGCCCAACAATGAGGCCAACTGATTAGGGACTTAAACTTTCTAAATTCTGAGGTCATAAAACTTCTCTCCTTACATGTTGTTTGTCTCAGGCATTTTGTCACAGTTATGGAAAGCTATCCTAAGTACCTCTATTCAGAAATCTCATTAGCTTACCTAGCAGATGCATCTTGAAATAAATTGGTGAAACAAATTAAGCCACTAGTAAGCTTCTGTTTGCATAGAACATTGCCATGGTTTCAGATGGTGCCTTATCAGAAGTAATCACTGGGCTGAGTAGGTAGCTTAGGAGCATGCTGCTTGCCGGGAAGTGTGAGATCCTGGGTTCAATCCTCAGGACCAAAAGAAAAAATAGAAATGAAACAAGTACTCTTAGAAGGGAAATTAAGTCTCTGGTAGATGGTCTGTTGTGTCTCTCATTCAGTCATATGAATTCTCTTATTCCTGTGTAGTTTTTTTTAATACATGTTAATCAAGATTCATCTGTTAGGGTTCTCTGGAGGAGCTGAACCAATATAATGTAATATAATGTAATCTGCAATGCAGCCTGTGAAATATATATATATATATATATATATATATATATATATATATATGAGAGAGAGAGAGAGAGAGAGAGAGAGAGAGAGAGAGAGAGAATGGTTCAAGGTGATTTATAGGTGGCCTGTAGGACCAGAGGTATCAAAGTCCATAGTGGCCAGCTACAGGCTACAGACTGGAGAATCCAGTAGCTGCTAAATCTCATAAACTGGAAGCTGGAAAGAAGAGGAGTCACAGATGTAAAACCAGTTAGAGAACAAAGACCAGGAGCCTCCCAACATGGGCAGGCTAGAGAAACTGGAGATTGGGGTCCACAGGAAATGGCCGTGAAAGGCAGACTCGGTCACGCACAAGGGGGCTCTCGGGAGGCACACTGGCTTCCTCCTTGCCCCTCATTCCACACAGGTTCCCAGCCTATCCCAGCCTATGGCACAGCACCACACCCTCCCAGACTAGCTGCACACTCCTCTCTGGAGACATGCTCAGAAGTGCGCCTTGCTGATCTGCTAGGCTTTCTCAACTGGGTAAGTTGATATTTCATGATTCATGGTTAAAAGAGGTATGATTTCCATACAGCAGAGTTCAACCCTTTTAGATATAAAATTTGATGAATTTTTAAAGAAATAATGTCTCTGTAATAGTAAACTGATGAGAATCTTATAGTGTAAATCTACATCAATCTGTGGCCTGTGACTATGTTCAGACAGGCTATGCTCGTGTTGCTTGCTGCATAGTTAGACTGTTAGGCTCAGCCTTGATGGTCTTTGTCCAGCTGCTTCTTCCAAATAGCCAGTCAGGTCAACCTCACCACATCCAGTTGCAGTATCTGTATTTTTCAACTAAAATATGTAAATATGTACCTTTGTTTCAGCTTGCTTTAAGACTCTATCTATACTTTGTGCCCAGAACCCACTGGCCCTGTCAAGGATATATTCAACTCTACCTGCCTTGCTCAGACCTCCCTCCCAGAATGTTCCTGTCTATTGGTAAACAATTCCTTTTTAAATAAGCCTGCTTTAGCAAATCTGCCTGGCAACATATGACTTGATTCTTGTAATCCACGTAGCCAATCACACAATAACCTGCCATCAGCTGCGTACTTCCTACTTGCAAACTGTATTTAAGCTAAATTCAAAACTGACTTTGGGCTGATGATTTAGAACTGGTTCCTATCAGCCTGGTAGCTTTACATTCAAGTTGCCTTTCAAATTCCTTGGTGTGGACTACTTTCTTTTAGTCCTGGATTTTCCCACAACATCACCACTACACTGAGACATAGAGCATCTTCATGACCTCCTATTTGGATCTTACTCCTCCAATTACTAGTCTTATTTCCTTCCCATTCCCTGCTAGCCACTTGTTTGATGTCTCTTTTATTTTGTTTTTTGAAATTAATTTTACTGAGCAAAAAAAAAAAAGTAGTGATGAGACAGTTTCAAATGGTGTCTGTCTCAATAGGTGTATGTTTCTTAGCTATAGAGTTTGCTACCAGGGATACAGAGAAAATGGGATCTAGTCCCTGCAGGTAAGAAGACTATTGGTGAGTGGCATAGGCAGATTTGTAAACATAGTATCAGATAGTAAATGCTATTATAAAGATTCAGTGGCCAGGCTTGATGGCATACACCTGTAATCCTAGCACTAAGGAGGCTGAACCTGGAGGATTGCTTGTGAGTTTGAGGGCAGCAAAGTGAGACCCTGTCTTTAAGCAAAATAAAATCATAAAGATACAATTATATACTTGAGTGACACAGAAGACATATAATTAACTTTGTACATGTTGAGAACTACTTCACTGAGACCATGTCAATTGAACTGGGTCCTGAAAAGACGCATTATAGTAGAGCAGATGGTGAGACGTACAGCTGGAAGCAACACCTGCCCAGGAGTACTGCACTGTGAGTGCTTTTGTTTCTTCTAAGAAGGGAATGAAGATGAAAGTGGTGAAGTCTTCTTTTCAAGGTATAAAAAAGGGTTACCATTCTGGTCCTCACACATTTGCAGTCCATGCTTTGAGCTTTTAGAAGTCATTTCCTAAATGCCTGAGCTAAAAGAGTGATCTATCACTAATACTTTGTGTACATTTGCTTCCCTGGATGCTTTTGCCTTGCGTCTGCTATTTAGATTTTATTTTTTATTACATGCAGAAAGGCTTGAGTTTGAGTCATCAGCAAACCAGTGAGGAGTTTAGTCGAATTTAGAGCAGGAATGGACAGATATGAAAACAAGTTTTGTGCTGGAGAAGTTTTCTTAGTTCTTCTCTGGTCCTATCTGCAGCCAGACTGAATGTTTCTGCTCCATGCTTAATGCTCTCTCTGCCTTCCTGGCTTTACACATGATGTTCCCTTCCTCAGACACTTTTCCTTGCATTCTCCAGAGCCTAGGCCAATTTATCTAGTGAAATCTCTCATGTGCACCTACCAGATTCTTAGTGTTCTTAGAGTGTGCAGTGTTTGCTTATGAAGTGTCATTATCAGTGTGGACCCAATGTTTTGTTCTATCCTAGCATTCTCTGTCACCCTCATCGACATGAAGCTTCGGTACAGCCAAATGAAGGGCCCTTTCAATAGATGCTCTGTAAGGAAGGAAGAGACCACTTGTGCTTATTGAGCTTAACTTGATGCAATGAGAAATAGTTTGCAAAGGTACTTTAAAAGGTTGGGTAGACAAACACCTTTGAATTCAGGGTTGAGCTTTGAGATTATAATACTGCATGGGGGGGGGGATAGGTATTAAAATGTAATTGGTTAAGTGTGAGTCCTGAGTGAAACTACCAGGAAAGTCCTGCTGACAGCATCACCCCTATCCATTTTTGTAGTGTTTTGCCTACATAAGTTAATATTTAAGTGTGCTTACCCATTTGATAGAGGATTTCAAAAGAGACAGAGAAAATCATTATTCTGGCAATGGTTTGCTGTTACAGGCCTAACTGCCACAGGCATCAAGCCACCCACAGTCTGCAGATCATGAGTCACAAGGCAAGCAGGTCTGACTGTGCCTGGGTTCCAATCCTTGATCACAAAGTTAACTGTGAACAGGATAGCATCGTGACATAAAACAGCCAACTCTACACGGGAGTTGTCATTTCCCATTTATCTATGTCCCCAGGAAAGAGCCATAACATAAAAGCTGTGTTTTTGTTGTGAAATAGTTCTAAATTAACATAAATTCATTTTCTAAGTAACCTCTCCCCAAGGAAATAAACATTTTAGAATAATTTCTAAAGTTTTTTCCTTCTAAAAAATTCCATGTGTCTTGAGGGCCTGGGTTCAGTTAACACACACACACACACACACACACACACACACACACACTGTATAAGGGAATCTGGAATCTAAACCCAATCAACTCAAAGTACATGGGGTAAGTAAATCACTGGACCTAAGAATACACTTATAAATATATGAGTCATATGGCATATTAGAAAGTGACAATTACTTTTGGAAAGAAAAGGGTAAAGCAAGAGTAGGAAAATTAGGACAGACATGTGCTTACTTGATACTTGACATGTATGAGCCCTTGAAAAAATACTATTTTTTCTTTTTTGGTACTGGGAATCCAACTGAGGAACTTGTGCTTGCCAAGCAGGCTCTGTGCTGCTGGGCTACATCCCGGACCCCAATATTACCATTATTACTTTGTTTTTCTCTTCTATAAATGAAGACTTTTGGACAAATGAATCCTAGCACTTGGAAAAATGTGGTGTTCCATTTCAGGATCTTGTGGTTAGTAAAGTATATTTCAAAATCTTGATAGTGACTTTAACTTTTATAAACTATGTTTTATTTTTTTATTTTTTAAACAATTTTTTATTTTATTTTTTTTTCTTGTTTCAGAACTTTTGTTTGTTTATTTATTTATTTTTATGGCCTGCTCAGCCTGCCCTGAGGGCAGGGCTGGCACGGCATGTGGTACTGGGGATCGAACTGCGGTCCCTGCAGCCGCCTAAGCTTTCCTAAGCAGGTGCTTTAGACCACTAAGCCATCCTGCTGGGTCCTATAAACTATCTTTTAAATTTTGAGTGGTACTGGGGACTGAACTCAGGGCTTCCTTGTAGAGTCCTCCTAAATTGTGAAGCTGCTTAGGCTGAGCTCAAGCTTGCTATCTTCTTGATTCAGTCTCCTAACCTTTCAGAAATTCTTGTATTTTTTTGTTGTTGCTTTAGAAATTTCTAAGCCAGGTCTGATGGCACATACCTATAGTCCCAGCACTCTGGAGGCTGAGGCAAGAGTATCACTGTGAGTTCAGGGCCTGCCTGATAGTGAAACCCGGTCTCAACAAGGCCCCCCTCAAATTTTTTTGTATAACTTCTGGGCATAGCAGTGCCCTCCTGTATTCTCTGTATTTAGGTGGCTGAAACAGTAGGATCATGAGAAATTTGAGGCCAGCCTGGATGTCACGATAAAACCCAGTTGAAGGGCAGAATTTGTTTTCATGTTCTTTGTGTTTTAAAATTTTATTTATTTACTTATTTATTTATTTTCTTGTTTCAGAGCTTTTGTTTGTTTATTTATTGGTTTTTATGGCTGGCTCAGCCTGCCCTGAGGGCAGGGCTGGTGCAGCATGTGGTGCTGGGGATCGAACTGTGGTCCCTGCAGCCACCTAAGCTTTCCTAAGCAGGTGCTTTATACCACTCAGCCATCCTGCTGGGCCCTCATGTTCTTTGTGATTTCTATAAAACTTTTTAATAATATAAAGATGATAAAATTAATTTTAAATTATGTCAATTTGTTTAAATGGTATAAACTCATTATAAACTTCTTAGTGAATTTTAGAAAAATATGAATCTATGAAGATAGTATTTGTCAGGCCTGCTTCCTTTCAAACATGTTTAGTCATTGATCTTTTATGGTATTGTATTTTCAAAAATATTGGTTCCCAGGCCTTCTCCAAAGCATTCCTGTTCAAGATTGACATAGTTGTCGCTGTTGTCTTAGAATGAGCCTTTTGTATCACACCTGTTAGGACCTGTTATAGATTGTTAGATATCCTTACAAATGGATGTTGTGCATAGTCATAAGTTGTAAATTAGAGAACAAACTGTCAGTCTCAGATGAGTCTCTACCTGAATATTATTTTTCTAACTAAAAAAAGAAGAAAGAAATTCTTGTATACTTAGAGTAACTCTCTTGTGTTAGTGAAGGGCACCAGAACAGGTGCACATACTGTATGCGGTTCAAGCAATCCACTACTTCTAAACGTAGGCCAGGATCTGGAGCCCAGGAACATGAAATGGATAGCAGTCCTGAATGTTCTTATGTTCTAATAACCTTCTATTCCTCATCCTCTCCTCTTTATTTTGGCTGTTACAAATTTGACTTTCATGAGTTCCAAAAATTTTGGTAGAAACATTTGAATATTTTAAACTATGCTCGTGCAGTCATGGGGTGGCTTCTGGAATTTGTGGCTGATTATTGTGCTGAGCCCACCCTGGGGCAGGTAATCTGCAGCACAGTGTAAGGAAGGGAGAGAGGCTAGCTAGCTGCTGGAGCTGCTGCTTCTTCCCTTTACTCTCACACCTCGCTCTTCCCTTTGCTCACTGCTGCCGTGAACAGCTGCTCTGTGCCACCAGGTGCCACTCTGCCTTGGAGCCAGCTGAGTACGGACTGAAACCTCCAGTAATTGTGAGCTAGATAACCTTTTCTTCCTTTATTTTGGGTGTTGGGTATCTGTTCCAACAATAAGAGAAGAGTAACTGAGACATGTTAGTTGTTTTTGTTATTTTATTATAGTGTTTGTGTGTGTGTGTGTGTGTGTGTGTGTGTGTATGTGTGTGTGTATGTGGTACTGGGATTGAAGGCAGGACCCTATGCTTGTCAGGCAAGCACTTATTCCTCTGAGCTACCTCCCTGGCCCCCTAGACATATTAGTTGTGTATTGTTGCATAGCAAATTATTTCAAATGCAGCAGGTGAGATAACAAAAACTTATCAGTTCACTTTCTGAGGGCTACAAACCTGGGAGTGGTGTAGCCCAGCCACTTCGGTTGGGGTCTTTGGTGAGGTCAGGATTTTAGCTGACAGTCATTTCAAGACTGAAGTAGGGCTGGGCACGGTGGTGCACACTGTGATCCCAGCACTCAGGATTCAGGAAGCTGAGACAGGATTACCTCAGTGTCAATGCCAGTGTGGGCTGCATCACCAGTTCAAGGTTGGCCTGGCCTACATAGCAAGAACAGAAGAATAGGGAGAAGGAGGGAGGGAGAGATTAATTTGAAACAGGGTTGTATCAGAGCAGGTTGTGAAAAATATTTCTAGAAAAGTAAAGATAGAGCCTACAAAATATTCTGACCAAGTAGCACACAATGTGACAGACAAAAATCAAGGGTACTGTGCTAGTCAGCTATTTGTGTCTGTGGCAAAAATACCCAAGAAAAATAAGTAAAAAGAATTCTTTTGGCTCTTGGTTTGCATCCACGGTCACTTGAGTCAGAACCTGTGAGAAAGGCATGTGTCATCCCACCTAAGCACACAAACATAGAAATCCGCTGACTATAGCTGCATACAGGGGGGCTTGATTTGTAGAAAGTGAAGCATGGAGATGACACTTTCCCAAAACACCTCTTAAAGACCTTTGGGTGTCAATAGCTGTAATTCGTTATTTGTAGCATTATTTGTAATAATTGGCACAGATAATAATCAGTGGCACAAACACACTCTATTTATTTAGAGAAGAACATTTCCTCGAGTCAGTTGGAGCAGTGCACCTGGAGGTTTCCAGCTGGGAGAACTTCACACGCATCCTGATGTCTGGGTACCAGCGGGACAGATTATTCCACTGGGATGGCTCTTTTTCAAATGAGAAGAAAGTAAAAGGTTGGTCTTTAGGAATCATGATTATAAGGATTTGGAAGGTTGCATGGTTTGAAGAAATACCTTACAGGGAAAAACAAAATGAAATAAAACTACATAATTCTAAAACACAAGTTTTATCTTGTTATTTTAAGTTTACAACGCTTCAAAGACTTCCGTTGCCATTGGAGATACAAGCCTTTAGAACAACTTATTAGATGCTTCAAAGCCTTTCAGGTTCTCTCCAGTCAAATCTCCTCCTTTGCTCTCCAGTCCTAAGCCGCTCAGCCTGTGGGGCTTTACCACTGAAGTTCCACATGTGGCCGACTTCTGAGCTTCTCAGTATGTTTGCTCTTTCTGCTGACTTTCATTTCCTGACCTTTTCCTTGAAATCCCTTAGACTGATGCCAGTAGCTGTTAATGTTTCCTTGTCTCTGTTACCACAATGCCTCTACAGCAATCATTTATTCATTTATATTTATTTATTTGTTTGTTTAACTTCCTGAGACAGGATCTCATCATGCAGCTCAGGCTGACCTGGAGGTCACTTTGTAGACCCGGCTGGTCTCAAGCTCATAATGATGCTCCTGCCTCAGCCTCCTGAGTGATAGGATGACAGGCGTGCACCCCGATACCTGGATCATTTATTCACTTATACCGCTCACTGGAACTCTTACATTCAAGAGGTGACTGTTGCACATTTCTAGAACACATAAAAACTCAATAAAATTTATTAAATGAACAAACAACAAATAAAATCTGCCAACAATTGAAGTAAAGCTAATTTGGGAACCAAGGAGATCACCCGTCTAAATGGCTAAGGATGCCACATGCTGCCTTCAGTGTTCAGCTGCCCATACTGAAGAAATTTGTTGTTGCTGGGTGTGGTGCGCGGAGCTGCACACCTACCATCACAGCACTCAGGAGGCTGAGGCACAAGGGTCACTCTGAGTCTGAAGCCAGTCTGGGTTACAAAAGGAGATCAAGGCCCATCTAAGCTGCATAGTGAAACTGACTCACAAAAGAAGTTTACTATGAGAGTAAAACCGTGTATAATATAAAATTAAAATAAAATCAATTGATTATCAAAGTACTGAGGTGGCTCAAAAAAGTTTGTGTCATAAAAGTTTCTGGCAGGGCAGGCCAAATAGGTCAGTGGAATAAAGAGCTTCAAATCAGGTGCAGGGGCCAGGGGTCGATCCTGGGGCACACTGAGATGGTAATTGAGACTGGGAAAGATGGTGTGGGCCTGTAATCCCAGCTGTTGGCAGACTTTAAACAGGTGGATCACTAGGAGTCCAATCTAGTAGTGAGACCCTGAATGCCCTGTAGATACTTCCTTAAAATACAACAACAACAACATAACAATAATAATAATTAATGTTTCTAGCAAGAATATTTTCTGTAGCTGGGTGTGGTGGCTCACGCCTGTAATCCCTGCACTTGGGAGGCTGAGGCAGGAAGATCGATGTGAGTTCAAGACCAGCCTGGGCTACCAAGGTGAGCTCAAGGCCAGCCTGAACTGAACATTGAGACCATGTCTCAAAAAAAAGAAAAGAGAGAAAAAAAAAGAGAATATTTTCTGTATAAGATCCAAAATTCATTTATATTCATTCAAATACATCATTTTATTGCCATGATGATGCAGTGAACTGAGGGTCCTATTTTTGCTCAGCCTCAAGAGATTCCCAGTCTCTAGAGTCCATGGTAAAGTCCTACCAGTGTAAATGTCTCAGAAATTCTATGCTGTATGATACATTTCTAGAGAATTAGTGTCCTTGTCATCTAAGGTTGCTGTCCATTATAGTTCTGGTATTGTTTTGCTTACACTGAAAAAGCTGGGAGAGACCACAGAGAAAGACAGAGATAGAGAGATAGAGACAGAGACAGCGAGAGAGGGAGACTGCTTTCAGTAAAATTTTGGATATTTAAAAAGTAACACCTACAACTTTACTTCTTTAACTTGAACCTAGAGTACTGTGATTAAGACTTACTCCATAGGGCTAGCGAGATAGCTCAGTGGACCAAGTGCCTATTTAGGCAAGCGCAGGGACTGGGGTTCGTCCTGGTACCACACGCCAAGCTGGCCCCGTTACTGGACATGCTCAACCAGCCACTGAATTGGGGCATGGTGGCATGTGCCTGAAATCCCAGCAGTGAGGAGGTTGAAAACGAGGATCAGTACAAGTCCTAGCTGTGTAGTGAGATGCTGTACCAAATAAAAGTTTTTTTTTTTTTTTAAAGAAAAGACTAATTTTATTTCCAAAGAAGAGTAGTTTACATCTTAATTTATTATTTCCTTTATTAACTTAGATTCAAGTGTTTCTGTCTATGTCTGTTATTTATGATAGTTCTGTTAGTGGGCATTTCAAATTTGCATTTAATAAAATAATTGTGATTTAAATTTCCATGGATTAAAGGTAATAGTTGTCCTCCCTTGGCATTATCTAAAAAACACTTATCTAAGCAGCATGGTCTATTTCCACTGTTACCCCGTTCTGCAGTGATAACCTCCTTGCTTACCAGTGCAACGCTGGAGAGCACCCACAAGATCCCCCAGCCTAACTGGTTTCTGGAAGGTTGCAAGGGCTGTCTATAAGTGACAACACAGAATTAGGTTGCTTGTGCATCTGATATAGTAGGTGACCCCATCGACAAATGGCTAGAAGAAACAGAATGTAATGTACATAACAGGTCCTGTGTCAACAGGGGTAGTAAATAAATCCACTGAAGCTAGGCTTGCTCCCTACCTATAATGCTGGCACTCTGGGAGGCTGAGCCAGGAGGGTTTTAAGTTCAAGTCTAGACTGGGCCAATTGGGAATTTAGGGAGAGACTGACTAAAAGAATAAAAAAGGACTGTGACAGGGTTAGTGACAGAGAGAGAGAGAGAGAGAGAGAGAGAGAGAGAGAGAGAGAGAGAGACAGACAGACAGACAGACAGACAGACAGAGAGAAGAGGAGAAGAAGAAATCCTTTATAATTCTGAGAGGGGAATGGGATTCCAGCAATTCAAACATAGCAATAAGCCAGGCAACAAGGTGCATACACACCTATAATCCTAGCTACTTGGGAGGCTGAGGCTGAAGTGAAGACAACCTGTGTAACCTAGCAACCCTGCCTTCAAATGAAATATAAATAGGAGTAGGGATAGATATAGCTCAATGGGAGTGCCCTGAATTTGATCTCCAGTACTGAAAAGAAAAGCAAAAATTGTTAAGAGGCACGAAGAGGATGCATGCACACAGGCGCTACCCTGCAGTGAGAGTGAGATTCCACCAGGGCAGGTGCTGTGTCTCTGCTGATCCAGCAATTAAACATGAGAGCATCACCTGTGTGACACATTTCGATAAAGTTTAAGTGCTGTCAGATGTATGGATTTAATAGAAATGTGTGAGCTTGACTGATTTTAATTCAGAAACTAATTTGTTCCTAAACATTTTAAGAGAATGCAGAGTTAAATGTCTTAAGTTTAAAGTTATAAATCCTTAAGTTCAGCAGTATTTAAATGCTTATAGCAATTTGTTGTATGTTTGTTGCCATTGTGTTTTTTTGTTTTTGTTTTTTTTTCCATACTGGGAATTGAACTTGGGTCCTTGACCCTGCCAGGCAGGCACTTATGCCATTGAGCTGTCTCCCTGGCCCCGTTGCCTACTGTCATTGTTTTGTTTGTGGTTTGTTTTATTGAGCCAAGTCTTGCTCCACAGTCTAGGATGGACTCCAACTGCAGATCCTCCTGCCTCAGGCCCCAAGGGCTGGAATGAGAGATGTACCCGCTCTTCCCAGCTAAAATACTTCCTAAACCCTGTGGTCCTCTAACTCGCATTCTTTTTCATTTTCTTTTGTGGTGCTGGGGATTAAGTTTACACGCTTGCCACTGAGCAAGTTGGTCTTGAACTGGCAATGATTTCCTGCCTCCTCAGGGCTGGTATTAGCATGTGCCACCACACTCGGCTTCTCATGCCTTTTTAAAGTTTGGTTTATTTTGATACAAAGACTTACAAAGTTTCTAGAGCTGGCCTCCACTTAGCTATCCTCCTGTTTCAGCCTCCTGGTGGTGGGGGTTACAGATGTGTGCCCCACCAGTGGCTCCAGTCAGTGCTGTCCTTGGATCTGAGCAACACAAGCATACCATACACACCCACCATGGGAAGGACAGTGTGTATCTTCCAGGTGAGGAAGGCCTTAGTTTTCAGAGTCCTCCCATTCTGTGCAAAGAGGACTGTATTTAAATTATTATAATCTATGAAATAATTTGGTACAATATAGTAATATTGATTTTGCATTAGCCTGAAGATCAAATGGACTGATTTTTAGGTCAGCATTTTATAAATAAAGTTGTATGACATCATTTAAGCTCTAATATTTATTGTGTCTCCAGTGTAGATGAGGCATTGTGCTGTTTATAAAGGTTGTAACATTAAAGTCTTTAGTTGCCAGATCCAGTGTTTGGTTATATGCAGACATAGAATTTTGAGTTCTCCTGTCCTAAGGGTGGACCTCAAGTGGCACAGATCTGAATATTCACATCATCCACTGGATTTTGATAGACCATTGGCTTTATTTATTTATTTATATATATATTTAATTACACTTAATAAGAAATAACAATGTGACAGTTTCAAAACATGTTAGTAGTACATTTCCAAAATTTGATACAATGCACATTGTTGTCCTATTAGTTGTACAGAGCACAGGGTGCAGACATTATAATTTTTTAATCATTCTTGGTAATAATGAATAATTGTTATTAAAAATTTTTTTCTCATTGAATAAGAGAAAGTAGTTGTATACATAATCCAATGTTCGATAATTGCAGTGGGTTATTGGTAAAACTGGCAATGATGAAAGCTGTTAATTTAAGCCTTTTATAGCTCAGCATTCTAATCTAGCTTTCTGTTTTATGCCATGTGTTTAAACTTTTCTGCTGGGTGGCTGAGGGCAAGTTTAAGCAAGACCTGTATAGCAAAACATGTAACTTTTGGATCTATGCTCTCTCTCAAGTAAATGGTTGATTTACAAGAAAACAAAAAAGAGTATTAAATGAGAGTAAGAGACTAGGAAAAATGCCATAGGATTGACAATTTTGTATATAC
>PVJA010044183.1:0-16312 GCA_004027025.1 Myocastor coypus | reverse complement strand
GGGTTTGTTTTTTTTTTTTTTTTTTTTTTTTTTTTTTTTGTCTTTTTGAGACAGGGTCTCACTATGCGGTTGAGGCTGGCCTCGAGCTCACTTTTGTAGCCCAGGCTGGTCTCGAACTCGCACCAATCCTCCTGCCTCAGCCTCCCGAGTGCTGGGATTACAGGCGTGAGCCACCACGCCCGGCTGTCCACAGGACTCTTACTGTAAAAGTTCCCAAGTCACCCAGAGTCAGAAAATTCAGAGCTACAATGTCAGGTTAGACTCCTCCTCATTGTTTTGTGCAAATTATGTCTTTGGCCATCATAAGTTATCCTTCCAAAGGCCCGCTCTGTGCTTCTGGCCAATCCCAGAAAGAAAGGGAAGCTAGGAAGCCCTCTCAGCACACTGTATTGAGCATCACTGTTCTCTCCCTTTGGAAGATAGAATCTTCCAGTTCAGTAGTAAGCAAATATCTTAGCTGGCATGTGTGCAAAACATCACCACAGAGCATTTGCCAAAAAAGAAATAGAAGTGGCCAATAAGCATGTGGGAAATGCTTCAACAGCATTAATCAGTAGACAGACACAAACTGAAAATGTAACGACGAACTACACCTCTACCAGAGGGGTTGAGATTCATAAAAACTGACAGTAATACTATTTGTGAGAATTCAGAGCAGCTGGGACCTTCGTGTTACTGAAGAGAATGAAAACTAGTAAAAAAAAAAAAAAGATGATTGTTTTATAAAGCTCAACATATATTGAGGACCAGTATCTCTACTCTTAGACCTCTACCCAAGATAAATAAAAATATATGCGGCATGTGAAACCTGGAAATGAAAACATAGATGCCTACAGGAGGCTAGAAATGAGCACATATACACACAGAGCCGGAAATGAGAGCATCTGTCCCCATGAGAAAGTACCTAGAGCTGCTTTATTCACAGTAACCAAAACCTGTAAGGGAGCCGAAGCCCACCAGTACAGGCACAGTAGTAGCCTGAGCTGCAGTCATACTGTGGAATACTATTTAGCAATGAGAAAGGTATGTGCTAGTGACACACAACCTGGATAAATCTCAAAAACATGATAAGACAGACCCAAATGACTGTGTGACTCTGTGATGGTGAAACTCCAGAGCGAGGGCCACCTGCAGTGACAGAGAGCAGGCCACTGTTGTCTGGCGCTGACCGAGTGGCAATCAGTGATGAAGGCTGTGAGGAGGGTTTCTGGGGTGACGGAAACGCTCAGTAGCACCCCTGCAGTGGTGGCACCTCCATCTGTCAACACCCACCCGATGGCCCCCTGGAATCATGGTGCCTAGATCACCTCTCCGTAGAGTGGAATTTTCAACAGGTTTCACATAGGTTACACCTGGAAAGAAATGAAGGTGCTGGAGTGTATTATGAGGCCCAGCAGGGACAGGGGACACAGCCGTGATGCCTGCACCCAACACCATCCAGCACGGGTAGCTGGGGAGCCAGCGTGCTCTGGACACGGGTACCAAGTACTCCTCACGCTGTCCCTGAGCCCAACGACGACCAGGGCTGAGAGGCACCAAGCGCAGGGGTCATCAACTCGTCAGGGCCACCTGACGAGGCAGAAAAGACACCAAGGAGGCAGAGACCCAGAAAGCCAACCCACAAACCTCTCCAGCAAGCCCAGCGGTTTCTAGCAGGCAGCACCGGACTTGAGGGCGTGCCACATGGCAGGCGACCATGTGTGGTGCCCGCAGTCCCACCATAGTGCCCACTATTCAGTAGCCAACACAGTCCTCGTAAAGGAAGCACCGTTCTGTTCACAGGCATTCCCCTCCCCCAGGTAAAACTCACTCAAACATTTCAAAGTGTCCATTCAGTTCTGCCGGGTGCAATGGTGGAGCCTACAGCCCCAGCTACTTGGGAGGCTGAGGAGGCAGGAAAATCACAAGTCTCCCTGGGTAATCTACAGAGACTCTGTCTCAAAAATGTTTTTAAAAGCATCAGGGTAGCCTGACGGGATGGCTCAGTGGTCTAAAGTGCCTTTTTGGGAAAGCTTGGGCGGCTTTAGGGACCTTGGTTCGATCCCTGGCACCACATGCTGCACCAGCCCTGCCCTTGGGGCAGGCTGAGCCGACCATAAAAATGAGTGAATAAACAAACAAGGGTTCTTTAAAAAAAAAAAAAAGCAAAAAAAAAAAAAAAAAAAGCATGAGCGTGTAGCTCAGTGGCTGAACCCTTGCCTAGCAGGTGTGGAGCCTCGGGATCAGCCATTACCTCTATCTAAAACATTTGCATCACTAGAAAAGGAAACCTGGAGCTGGAGACATACCTCAGCGGCACAGCACTTGCCTGGAAAATACAAGGTCCTGAAGCTTAATATCTAGTACAAAAGAGAGAGAGAGAGAGCCCCGTACCCATTATCCAGTCACCCTGCATCTGCCTCTTTCCCCCACTCTTGACAACCATTCATCTTTCTCGTATCTGCAGATTTATCTATATGGGGCTTTTGCTGGAAACACAATCATACAATACAGAGCTTCCTGTGCCTGCCTCCTTTCCCTGAGCAGTGTGTCATCAAGTTTCATCCTACTGTCATATAAATCAGCAATGCTCTCCGTCTCATGGCTGAGTAATACTCCACGGTGTGGCCTGCCTATCTCCATCTTATCTTCCTTTGTCGTTCATCAGCGAATGGACGTCTGGGTATTCCCAGACACCTCACAGCCCCCATCTCAGTCCTGGGGGAGGAAGAGGAGGAGGACTGTGAGGTCCATGGGGACCAGGACCGCACCTGCTGACATCAGCTCCTTGCCTCGGACCCACAGCAGCCACCCATACTGTCCTACAGCATCTAGGAAACAGTCTTCAATCTGAAGGAAAGGAGGCAGAGTAAAGAAAGGGAGGATGGTCTTCAGACAAATAAAATCTGAAAGCCAGAGTGGTTTGGGATGGTTTTGTTCATTGAGATGAAGTCTCCTAGGCTGTCCAGGCTGGTCTCAAGCTCCTGAGCTCAAGTGACCCTCCCATCTCAGCTTCCTGAGTATGCACCCCTATGCCTGGCTTATTGGTTTATTTATCAAATATTTGGTGGGTACCTACAATGTGGCAGACAGCCTCAATGCTAGAGATACAGCTGTGGGCAGATCTTCCTCCCACAGAGAAGCCCTCCAGCAACTTTTAATGCTCTAATTTCATATATGGCTTTTATAGAGGATGTTCCCCCAAGTGACCTCACACTCATAGATGGGGCTTTTGGAAGAAGATTGGACATTGGGGTGCTACCAGTGTCAGGAGGCGGGCCTGCCTGGGTGGGCACAGGGGGTGTGACCTAGAGGCGTTCTCTCCCCCCCTCCTTCCTTCTATCTGTGCTTCCTTCTCTCCATGACATGAGGGGCTTTCCTCCGCCAGACCCTCCCATCCTGCCATGCCTTTGTCTTAGTTATTTTTTACTTGTTCCTGGGATAAATACCCAACACTCAAAATGAAGGAAGGAAAAGTTTATTAGCTCACAGTAACTGGAGGTTTCAGTCCATATTTGGCTGGCCCAAGGCTGAGTGGAGCAGGGCAGAGAGCATCCAGTTCATGGCAGCAGAACAGCAACAAAATAGTGACAGCCAAATAAACATGGCAGCAGAGCAACAGCTACAGCTTGAGTCTGTCTCTCTGTCACTCTTTATATTACATTCAGGCTCTCTGCCTTAGGGTATCTGCCCTAGACCACACCCATAATCTCAGCCTTACTCAGACTGATAATCCCATCAGTACTAAAACAGAATCCCAGGGATCATGAATCATAGAAGCCATGCCCCATGATTGCATGAGGCTTTGGGGGGACAACTAGACATAAACCATAACAGCCTTCCTGCTGCAGAGCCAGTGAACGATGGACTGAAAAACATGACCCCGAGTAAGCAGTGAGTGTCAGGTATTGTGTGTCTCGGTGACAAAGAGGTGACTAGAACAGCAGCCCCTTCGGTTGAGCTGGAGTCCGCCCCATCTCATCCACTGCCCCCACCCTATTCCATGGTTGAGGTGTTCATCAGCCCAGCAAGTAAGGTTGGTTAAAATTTAAAAAAAAAAAACCTCACAAAAGAAGATCTATAAATAAATGGCCAATAATCCCACAGAAAGATGCTCAATATCACTAATCGTTAGGGAAATGCAAATTAAAACCAAGATGAGACATCACAACCTTCCCAGGAGCAGAATTTTAGATCAGCAAGGTTGACGACATTAAGTATTGGCAAGGACGCGGAGCAGCTGGCAGGCACCATGTGCACTGCTGATGGAAAGGCGAATGGTACCAAGTTGGGAAGTAGTTGGACATCATTTGTAAAGCTGTGGCTCCCATCGACGCAGGATTTCTGGGCTTAGACACTCAGCTGAGACAGGATAGGTCTTCAAATGCAGACCATGTCCTATCTGGGTATGTGGCCTTCATGGGCATTAAACAAACAGCCAAGTAAGTGCATCAGAATAAGTGACACATAGCTTACAGAGAGGGTGGCCCAAGCAGCTAAGTTTAGGGGAGGTGTGAGAGGAGGCTTCTTTGGGGAACTGACTCACCAGACAGAACCAGAAGGAACAGAGGGCTTTGGGGAAAGCAGAGGAGCCACAACCAGGCCCCAGCACCCCAAAATCTGAGCATATGC
The DNA here is from genome assembly GCA_004027025.1 of Myocastor coypus. Classification (NCBI taxonomy): domain Eukaryota; kingdom Metazoa; phylum Chordata; class Mammalia; order Rodentia; family Myocastoridae; genus Myocastor; species Myocastor coypus. The sequence continues at coordinate 11,701 of PVJA010044183.1, read as the reverse complement.
TGGAAGAGGAAAGCTTAGGTCAGCCAAGGGAGCAGAGGGTGCTGCAGCCAGAGCGCAGGTCGCACCTGCCCTGCCACAGACACGGTGCGGCGCAATGCTTCATGAGCCCCTTCATGCAGGGAAGTGGCAAGGGTCCTCCCAGGAGCAGCTCCAGAGATACAGGTACAGGTACAAGTAGGATGTCTGGGAAGGGAGCTCAGGAAGCATCCAGAGAGGACAGAGATGGAGACGGAAAGAAGCGAGCCCAGGATGCATCGTTCACACCTAAGGGTCCAAGTCTGCACAGGAAGGGTTTTGGGGCACAGCTGGTGCATGCTCAGTGGAATCCCAGCCAAGGCTCAAGGGACCCAGCATTCTGCATACACACAGGGGCCCAGGGAAGGTCACCCCTCGGCCCTGCCAGCCTGTCCTTTAGACAGCTAGGCAAGCCCTGCAGTGAAAGCCAAGGGCACTGCTGCCATCAGAAGACAGCAGCAGTTCTGTGTGCCCGGCAGGGGGATCCGGGCAAGACACACGTGCCACCCATCACAGGAGGGCTTTAAGCAGAGGGATTTTCAAAGCTCTCTCAGGTCTCAGGGTAAAGAATAAGCCGCAGGTGACAGGAATGGGGACAGAAAGCTGCTCAGAGCTGCTGCACAGTGCAGGCAGGAGACAGTCACAGCTTGGGCCAGGCTGGTGGTAGCAGGGGTGCAGCAGGACAGTGGGAGGCTGGGGGAAAATCAGAAGGGGAGACAGCCAGGCCCAGTGATGGGGCGATGAGCACTGAGGACAGAGGGGAGAGAGCTCGTAGGAGAAGAGGGCTCGTGGCTGCAGAATTCAGCTAGAAGAAATGAGCTGTCACCTGCTGCAGCCTGCCTGCACCGTACTTGTCCCGCATCAGGTCCTGAGAGCAGTGCTGTGCTCTTCTTCTGGGTCTCCGGGAATGAAGCCAAGGCCTGCCAGGGCCCTGACAACTGATGAGGGCGGAAGACATAACCTGCCTGCCGGAAGTCAGGGACAGAGGCCCACCAGGGAAGGCCAGGGCAAGTTCTCCCCTCAGCCCTACCTCATCCAGTTCACAAATTCCAGGAACTTCCTGGGGTCCTGCTCTCCTATGGGAGCTGTCTTTCCCCAGCTTTCAGGGTTAGGGGCACAAAGTGGATCAGCTTCCATGGGTGATGTGCTTTGAATTCAGTATTTTAAAATAGCCCAGATTATTTTTTTTTCCCCCCTCTGGAGGATGTTCTAAAAATAAATACAGGAGAGCACACACTGGGTACTTGTTCCCAGAGAACTAAGTAGGTCGCTTAAGTGGTTGGCGACAGTATTGATAGCTGATATTGTTAAGACAAGAGACAGACAGAGGGCGGAGTTCGGATGGGCAGGGACAAGAGAGTTGACAAGCAAGACAGAAACAGAACTGGGCATCAGATGAAGGGTGGCCACGGCCACGGGTCTTGGCAGGAAACGTTCTGCTGTGGGATGCGGTACAGACCGAGAGCAAAGAGCCTACAGATCAGTACAACCACATGTGAACCTCCAATGGAGCATTGAGCAAAGAGTCAGACACAGGAGAGCTCGTACTGTGTGGTTCCATTTACGTGGACCACAAGTAACGGTGGAGGCTGAGGCAGGAGGATCTTGAGTTAGAGGCCAACCTGAACTCAAAAGAAGACTCCCTTTCTAAAGGAAGATGACCAGAAAGGGACTCAGGAGGACTGACAATATTCTACACCTCATCTTGTATGCCATTTTGGGGACATGTTTGCCTTATTGCAGTTCATCAGACTCCACACTTAAGAGTCTGGGTGTTTCTCCATCTGAATATTTTACCTCAGTCATGAGTTAAAACGGGCGGGGGGAGTCTGGGGAGGCCCCCAAGCACCAACGTTGTGCAGCATCCTTTGTTCTACCCAGCTACTCTCCCCATTTGGGCAGAGGTTACACAGTCACCTGGGTGTGGTGTTACTTCTAAGTAACAGCACAGGGTTGGGCATGGTAGCACATGCCTAAAATCCCAGTACTTGGGAGGCTGAGGCAGGAGGATCATGGCAAGTTTGAGGTCAGCCTCAGCTACAAAGTAAGTTGAGGGTCAGCCTAAACTACATCATGAGACCCCATGTCAAAAAAATTAGGGTTCTAAGTTCAATCTACAGTCCTGAAAACAAAATTCCTAGCAGAAATAAAGATGTCTCCTTCACTTCCCTTTCCAGCTTCAGATAATGAAGCTGAACTGAAGGGACATGTGCTGGGCCCTCCACAAGGTGGGGTTAATCACCTCCTCAGTCCGTGGCTCTGAGCCCTGCAGTTTGGCCAATGGCACCAAGCAGAGTGATGGAGAGCTGGCTCCAAGCCCTGGCCTTAAGCAGTGCCAGGCATGTCCCTTGCTCCCTAGGTCTATGGTGGCACTGGGAGATGGGTGTGCCCTGCTAAGTCTGGTCTGCAGGGGAAACATGGGACCAGAACAGCACCTGGGCTGGCCCTTGGGCTGCCTCAGAAAACATGAGCAGCATGGGCAAGGCCAGCCCAGCTGAGCAGGGAAAGCAAAACCGTCCGCAGGTTTAGCCACCTCTGTTAGCCCGCACAGGGCACTGGGTTCCATCCCCTGCACCAGAACATAAAATATGCACACACACACACACACACACAGAGAGAGAGAGAGAGAGAGAGAGAGAGAGAGAGAGAGGAGATCAGAATATACAATAAATATCTACACTTTTTAAAATGTACTACACAAAAAAAATAAAAATAAAAATGTACTACACAAGAGGGCTGGGGAGATAGCTCAGTTGAATAAGTGCTTGCCTGGCAAGCATAAGGACATGAGTTCAATCCCCAGTTCCGCCAAAAAAAAATGTACTACATAGTAGTCCCAGCACTTGGGAGGCTGAGGCAGGAGGATCATTGTGAGTTCAAGACCAGCCTGGGCTACAAAAGTGAGCTCAAAGCCAGCCTGAACTGCACAGTGAGACCCTGTCTCAAAAAAGAAAAAAAAAAAATGCTCCCACTTGCTCCGAGCACACTCAGCCCACGGCCTTGCCGCTTTCTGAAGCAGCTGCAGAAAGCCTTGTTTTGTGTCTTCACAAACAGGATTAAAAAAAAAAAATACAGTAAATGCTGCTTCCAAGTGCCCTCCAGTACCAAGGCCGGCTGGTGAAAGCATCACCGTGTGTCCTCATCCGCCCTCTTCAGCAGATCTGGCACAGTGTGACTTCTGACTCTGTCTAACATCAAAATTATTCAAGTAAAAATGTTTTGAATCATCTCAGAAGACCAGACAGCCACAGCAGCACTGCTAAAGACACTCACGAAAGAGGATCTCCAGACCTGCTTCAGAAGACAGCCGGCGTGATGGGATCAGTGAGCTCCACATGAGGGTGGGAGTTCTGAGGATGATTCAGGACAGTGCATCTGACACTGTACTAATTTTTTTTAATTTAAGCATTCACTGTAGCACTGGATTATACCTTGTGCATCGCATTAGATTATGAATAAATAATCTAATCAGCCAGCCCTTCTTTGTACCAGTCTATCAACTTGTAACTAAAGAAATCATCTTCCTGGCCAGATGTGGTGGCTCACCCCTGTAATCCCAGCACTCGGGAGGCTGAGGCAGGAGGATTGGTGCAAGTTCGAGACCAGCCTGGGCTATAAAAGTGAGCTCAGGACCAGCCTCAACTGCATAGCAAGACCCTGTTTCGAAAAGACAAAAAAAAAAAAAAAAAAATCATCTTCCTTGCATGGTTTCATGTTTTGGTGGTTGTTTATGAAGCAGGAACAGCTAAGTCAGAGAGCAAAGTTCTTCCAGCTAAATGCATTGCCTTTAGAAAGCAGAAAATATTAAAAAAAAATCATCCACATCACTTGATGCCAATAAATCTGAAATAGTACTGCCTCCTCGATGAAAAAGGTTATACTGGTTTTACCTTTAAGAAAAGAAATGAGAATGGAGTGCCAGAGTTGACCCGAGACATTTATTTTCTTTGACCTCATTGTCAAGCCGTTGACTCTGGTGTCAGAACTCTGGGCTCAAGAGGCTTGGCCTTCAATAAGTCATATCAGCCCTGCGAGCTCCTCTGTTTCCACTGTGAAAGGGAAGTGATAATGTCTCACTGACCTCAGAAAGTTATTGGAAGGAGTGGGCAAGATGAGGCAAATGACGGTCTTTTCTTTCTTTCTTTTAAGTAGTGCTGCAGACAGGACTTGAGGTCTTGCAGGGGCTGGCCAAGGACTCACCACCGAGCCACACGCCCAGGCTGCACGTGACACTCTTAGGCAGTAACCTGGCTATTATTTCCAAGCATCTATCAGGTTAGTGACCATGCCCATGACAACATGAGTGGCTCCTCATCTCCACGGTCATAATTCTGTTGAGACACTGTCTTGGTAACTTTTCTCTCATTGCTGGGTCAGAATAGCCAACACTGAAAATTAAGGAGGAAAAGGTTTATGTAGCTCACAGTTTGTGGAGATGTCAGTCCATACTTGGCTGGCTCATGGCAGAGTAGCCCATGGCAGGGGGCAGCCGCTCATGGCTGCGGAAAACAGCAAAGAGCAAAGGGAGGAGCAGCAGCTTCAGGGGCTGCAGCAGCTAGCAAACCTCTCTCCCTCCCTCCCCCATCGTATTTAAGCCATCCACCCTGGGGCAGGTGTAGTACACACACCCATGATCCCCACATTGGATCATGAATTCACCACAAACTCTAGAAGCCATATCAGTGACTGCACTGAGGTTTTACGGTGGGGGGCAGGGGGAACAACTGGTCACAAACCATAACAGACACCTAGCATTTGCAGAGAACTTTTCTTTTTTTTTTTTTTATTTGCAGTACCAGGGATTGAACTCAGGACCCTGTGCTTGCCAGGCAAGTGCTTATCCTACTGAGCTAACTCCCTGGCCCACACCTTGCATCTGACCCATGGCTTTAACCAAGTCTTTCAGAAAATGACCTGAAATTACTGTGGAAGATGTACTGCTGTCAACCCTGGGGTACTGATGGTAACAGCACTCACAAGTCCTCTTCTTCATGGCGGGCATGTTCCCGTGAGGCACTCGCACTCATCAAGTCACACCTAGGGTGAGCAATGCACCCCAAAAGCACAAAAGTTCCAAACATTCCAAAACCTGAAATTTTTTGAGCTCCAATATGACACAATTAGTGGCAAACTCTGCATTGGACTTCATGAGTGAATCATTACTTTGTGCACAGAATAATGAACAAAACTCACCTTCAGGAAGGGGCAGGGAAATAGCTCAGTAGAATAAGTGCTTACCTGGTGAGCTCAAGGTCCTGAGTTCAATCCCCAGGGGAGGAAAAAAAAAAAAAAACCCTCACCTTCAGGGCTGAGGCTGTAGCTCAGTGTGAAAGCACCTGCATGGCACATGTGAGGCCCTGCCACCCCCAGTGCCACAGAGGTACCCGCAGGCTATGAAGCCTCTGTGAATTTCACAGTTGGGCTTGGATCTTATCTCCAAGATATCCCATTACTTAGATGGAAACATTTGAAAATCTAAAAAAAAGTCTGAGTCCCAAACCCTCTGCTCTTACACATTTAGGACCAGAGATAGTGAGCCTGTGTATGAAATATCTGGTTTAGTTTGGAGGTTGGCTTTCTAATGGCACAGAATAATGTAATGACCAAGATGGAACTTACCAGGCTTATGCCTCTAAGCTCAGTGCTTGGGGACTGAGGCAGGAGGGTCACCAGAGGCCCCAAACCAGCCTGGGCTACATAATCAGGTCAAACTCAGCCTGAACTACAGAGTTAAAGTTTGAGAGTTTTCTAGGATGATGGTCTGAGGCATCCTCAGATTCTGTGTTTCATGTGAGCTGTCCAACCTGACATCTGTGTACCCCACAGGCGTGTGTCCACCCTGACCCCTTCCGTAACCACTCCCCGAGCATCGGCATGTGATAGCTCCTTTCTTACCATTCCAATGAGACTGCTATGTTTAGCTTGGCATGGGTTGCTTTTTTTTTTCTCCCCACAGGGTTTTCTTGGTTTATCCTGAGAACTGCAGAAATTGGGTCAGGTGGTACTGCCAGTGTGATGCCTAGATCCCCAGTGACCACATTCTCAATGCAGCAAGAACTATTAAAAAATCCCCCACAGGATATGACAAAAGGATCATTTTCGCTTTAGTTCACCATTGCTCTTCCTCTTTCTCCGCTGTAAAAAGAATCACCTGTCCTGGGTAAAACAGGAGTGTGAGACATGCTCATTATGATAATGGGAAAATCTGTTTTCTGGCAAGATACTTCATGCTTCTACGCCCTTGGAATTTCCTCTCAAATCCTTTCCTGCCACTTAACATCACTAACATGTCCGTTTCAGGGTGAACAGGCGTGAGAGAGAGGGGGTTGGGGGTAGGGGGTGTGAGCGTGTGACAGATGGAATGTTGCCATAGCAACAGAGGATTTCAGTGATGAGTATCCATGGTGATTGTAGCTACGGCCTGAGTGGTTTTAAGTGCTTTATTTAAAATACATAACCCCTGTGCAGCTGCTGAGGATCTTACTGAGGCAGAGAGGGGTGGACTGTTTGCTCTGTCATGGACACAGACACAGTCAGCACAAGGTAAGGTGGTTTAAGGACAGACCCACATGCTCCCAAGCGAGTGCCGCTGACGCCTCTAGCACTGCGGTCCCATTTGTTCCTCAGCTGCCTGCTGATGGGGAACTAACAGGGTGATAAATGCAGGCAGAGCTCGGCTCCCACCCAGCTCCTTCCCCCGGCTTGGACTTGAAACTCCGGATGCTGAACCCAGGTCAGAGCCACCAGGGGCAGGCAGGATCACTGGAAGCTTCACCTCAGGCTGGGCTGGGGAGTACAGAGCGGGGCCGTTGGTCTTCCTCTGTGCCCAAATCCACATGGAAAGTGAATTGGGAGAAAGGGGACCAGAATCCAGGCCTTCTCATTCCTAATCCAAAGCTTACTCGGGCTCCTTTTTCATTAAAGTGAAGTTAGGCTGAGAACAGTAGAGACTCAAAACATAGGGACTTGAACCAAGATGGCAGTTTATGGCAGTTTTACAAAAGAGGAAAATAGGCTGAGGCCCATGCAAGCAGGCTGTGTCTACCTTTTTAGGCATGGTAAAAAGACTCCTTTTACACGGTCACCTCCTCCTTCAGGAGGGCTGCCTGATGCCAGTCATCACATCCAACTTCTGCATCTCATGGCCAGAATCCCCAAAAGGCAGGCTCGGTCTGAGTGACCCTGAGTCCACAGTCACCAATCAGGAAGGGCATCCCCTTTCTCTCTCTTCCAGTCTTTCTGATTATAAGACAGAAAGTCTCAGGTGGGTGCTACCTGGGTTCTGAACGTCCCTGTCACATCTGCCAGTGTCTCCAGCATTGGTCCCAGGGGCCTTCACAGCAAGCTCCATCTTCAGCCCTTTCTACATTTTATTTTGAGACAGGGTCTCACTAAGTTACTAAGTTGCTCAGGCTAGCTCACACATGTGAGCCTCCTGCCTCAGCCTCCCAGAGTGCTGGGCTTACAGGCGTGCACTGCCATGCCCAGCTTAGAGTCTTGGCGCCCAGCTTTCCACCTCCCTAGGTCTCCCTGGGGCCGGGCCAGCAGGCAGAGCAGCTATGGTTTCCAAGCGAGGCTCCGCCCATCACTCTCTGGCTAGCGCTGACTGCCGTGGGTTCGACACTTGCGTCGGTTTCCGTTCAGTTTCTAGAGCAGCGAGGAGCGGGCGCTTCCGCCTGGCTGTAGGGTGAGCTCTCCTGTGGCATAAACGTCTGAAACATGAAGTGATTTAAAGAAAATCATGAAGTAGATGATAGTACAGATGATGCTCTGGAATGCCAAACACAGAAGATCCAGCAGGTGGCGGGAGAGACAGTCGCGGAGGCTAGGGGATGGGAGAGACCTGGGTTCTAACCCGAGCTCTGCCACGGCCTTGCTGTGTGGCTTTCCACGAGTTTCTCCACCTCTCTGGGCATCTATTTCCCTAGCATCTATAAAATGAAGAAAATGAGTTTCGGAACTTGCTAGGATCCCTGCTCTGAAGGATGGAACACTGGGGTTCATAACCCCAGACCTCATTCGGGGACCCCAAGCTCCCCTCCCTAGCAGTGCAGTGTTACTATGGTTTGCTTCCGTGAGCAGCTGGGAGGACAGAAAGCAGCTTAGCTTAGCGATGGAGATTAATCTGTATGCAGAGCATTGCACATAAATAAAGATTTTTTAAGCCAGAGGAGTCTTCTTCCAAACATGCAGAATTAGACTTGATTATTTTTAAAACAATACTTTCCTTAATTTGCAAATGAGCAGCCCGAATGCTAAGCAGGCTCTTATTTGTGACACTAACTGCAGTAGCTTTTTCAATTGAAGGCATTCACTCCCTCACTCCCCACCCCCACTGTTTATTAATAACTCTGCCTTCTCCTCCCCTTTAAATTATCCCTAACTGCTGTGCCTGGTGTGCAGAGCAGCTGTTGGTTTCTGCTCTGTGTGAGTTGCTTGTCTTATTGTGACCCCAAACAGACTCGTTTCCTTCCCATTTTCTCAAGAAAATAGCAGGAGAGTCTGCCTTAGGGCTCTAGGCTTCCAGCTGCTGGGGACGCAGGACCCACTGTCCCTCAAATACAGCAATTCCCAAGCATCCTGAAATGCATGCTACAATCACAGTGGAACCCAGTGTAGCGGGCGCTCGCCTGGAACCCCAGCACTCAGGAGGCTGAGGCAGGAGGATCATCATGCCTTTCAAGCCAGCCTGCGGTACACAGAAGAGGGAGGAACTGGGGTGGGGAGGGGGAGAAAGGATGGAGATGTTAGCAAGGTGGGGTTGGAGAAGGGCCAATTAAGTGACTTTGGACAAAACTTGCATGAAAATAGCCACCATAATCATTCTACAAGAGCCCAGTACTGGGCTGGGGAGATAGCTCAGCAGTCTAAGTGCCTGCCTGGCAAACACAAGGACCCAGGTTTGATCCCTGGTTCGTCGATTTGAAGTACCGGCCCTGCCCTGAGCCAGGCACTGAAACCAGGTGTGACTCGAATCTGTAATCCCAGCACGGGAGAGGCTGAGACAGGAGAACCATTGGGAGTCCAAGCTGTATAGTGAGACCCTGTACCAAATCAGTAAACAAAAGATTTTTAAAAAGAAGAGGGACCGGCAAGATGACTCAGCAGTCTAAAGTGCTTGCTTAGGCAAGCTTAGTCAACTGTAGAGACCGTGGTTCGATTTCAGACACCACATGCTGCATCAGTGCCAGAGGGAGAGGGAGAGATGAAGGGGGAACGGGGAGGGGAGTAAGCAGTGGGGAAGGGGAGGGGGAGAAGGTTACAGTAGGCAGAGGGGACCACCAGTGCAATAGGCCCTGGGCTGGGCATGCACCTGGTCTGATTAAAGAAAAGGAAGGGAGCCTGATAACTAGAGTACGGCAAGGGGACAATGGCAGGAGATGACGTCGAGGAGCAGTCAAGCTTGAAAGCCAGCAGTGATCTTGGCTTTGCTGTGCATAAGATCAGATGGGAGCTGCAGAAGACAGACTTAGCACCCCTCAGGTTGCTGGGCTGAGAGGATGGAGGGTGGTAAGCAGGAAGACCAGGGAGGGATTACAGCAGTGGCATAAGCACAAGGAGATGGTGACCAGGTATGGAAGGGACTGTCTTGGATGAAGATTGAGTGTGTTAAATCAGAGGAAGCTGAGTTTGAGTCCCAGCCCATGAACTTTCTTGTGCATGTCAGATGTCTGCTGTGAGCCTCAGTTCCCTCATCTGTAAAATGGGATCATGCCCAGTAGAGCATACCCCAGCAGCTATTACCCTTGGGCCCAGTCAGCATCCACTTCCTCCTGGCTCTGCTGGCCAGCCCACAAGGCTTCGTTTAAACCACCAGGTCATGCAGCCAGAGAAAGTTGAACTCAGAAGCGGGAGCCATGGCCTCAGCCTCACCGCTGCTCCCTACTCCGTCAGTATCCCCGGGAAAAGCAAGATACTCAGCCCCTGCTTCAGCCACTCTGCAACCAGCCACACGGCAAGCTTTGCTCACACTAGCATGGTCACTGCCATTCTCTGGGGCCCAGCACAGGGAGACATTGCAGGTAGAGCAAGACAGGGCTGCTGGGGTCTGTGTGGAGGGCCTTCAGCGGCCCTGGGAGGAGCCTGAGCCAACCCCCTGAGATGTCCATCTCCCACTCAAAGGACTCCTGGTGGCCCTTGGGGCCACTTCTTTAAAATACAACAAAGTCCATCCCAGAGCAGAAAGAAAACCTCAACACCAAATAGAAGAACCAGGGACGGTGGATCCCAGCTGTGTGGGAGCTGAAGCCAGAGAAGTAGGTGTTCAAGCCCAGCCACAGCCAGTCCTTTGCAAGTCCCTGTTTTGATTTTTCTTTTTTTTTCCTGTATCTAGGCCAGGGTTGTTCAGGGTCCCGATACATAGATTGGAACCGCAGTGATTCTCCTGTTTGCAGCCATGCCCAGTCTCAATCGCTGTCTCAGCGTGCCCTGATTGAACCCTGGCCACTGCGCTCTGCCTCATCAGGCCCTTTAGTCCGCTGAGCTATCTGGCCGGCCCTCTCCTGTCTTGAAATTTTTAAAAAAAGGACTGGGGAGGGAGCTCAGTGTGAAGACTGTGGGTTCACTCCCCAGTACAAAAATAAATAAATAAATAGATAGATAGATAGATAAATAAATACCAAACAGCTGTGTATTGAGCTCCTGCTTCTCTCTTCTGGTGGGTAAAATTAATAATAATAATAATAATAATAATAATAATAATAATTTCTTTTATTAGAAATCATCCAAGCCTCCCCTGTTGCTTCTCCACTTTCTATAAACATTTCTGTCCCGTCCCCTAGAAATGATCTAGCACAATGAATGAAAGAATAAGAGGACTGAGAGATGGACATCATTGGAAAGAGCGCCCCCTTTATGCAAAGTCTGAATTGTCAACCACCATCCCCTCTGATTCGGGAATGCTGCTGGCTGCAGGTAGCGCCATGGTGGTGGTGGTGGAGGGTGCTGGGGGGGACCCGTCGGGGCACTGCCCGGGCACCCAGGCCAGCATGGGCTTTGTACAGTACATCTGCTTGAATGTCACTCTTTCCCTTAAAATATGCAAAACTCTGAGTCATTCCACCCAAATCGCAGGAAACAACCCTTGAGACACTTGCCATAGATGGGAAATACCTGTGACAGCAGCTCATGGAATCCCCCTGGGCTGGGGAGGCTGGAATTGCCCATGACACATACAGAGTGACCGAGATGGGGGACAGGGCTAGGTTTAAATTTTCAGGGCTAAGGCAGAAAGCTGTTTTGTACAGCAGAGACGACAGCCCTGGTGGCTGTGGGTGCCAATGCTGTCAACGACTCGTGGTCTGTGCCCACGCTGTTCCTCTTCTGGGAAGCTCCCCACTCTTTGGCTGGCTGCTCCCTTCTCCTACATGAGGGTTTCCCCAAATGTCCCCCCAGAAGAGGGGCCTCTCTGGCCTCCTACAAGCAGTGCTTCTGAGCCCAGACACACACGCCCGTCCCCCCACCCGCCCTGCCACCCCACTGCCCCCATGCCTCTCTCCACACTCAGAAATGACAGAGAGCCGGGCGTGGTGGCTCACGCCTGTAATCCCAGCACTTGGGAGGCTGAGGCAGGAGGACTGATGTGAGTTCGAGACCAGCCTGGGCTACAAAAGTGAGCTCAAGGCCAGCCTGAACTGCATAGCAAGACCCTGTCTCAAAAAAGACAAAAAAAAAAAAAAAAAAAAAA
>PVJA010044181.1:0-16315 GCA_004027025.1 Myocastor coypus | reverse complement strand
CATGGCCGGTCTGATGGGAGCCAAGCCATCAGCACTCAGCCAGCCGTGGGCCACTTTTCCTGGGCCCGCTTGGCTGGGGCTGGAGCACGCACCGCTCACTGTGGTCCCCCAGGCCCTGTGCTGCCTCTGCTTATAGTATGGTGCCCAGAACAGGGATGCCTCTCCTGTCAGCAGCTAGCTCTTGCCTCAGTTCTTCTTATGCCAGATGGGCAGGCATTTTAGGCAGGGTCACCTGTGCCTCTTGGGGGCTGACCCCACAGGGCATCATGCAGGAGAGCTGACATGGGGTGACCAGCGAGGGGGTTTTCCTGAGTAGTTTTGCATGCGCTCATCTCCCAGGAGCTCCCTCAAGAAGGTGGCTCCATGGGCTCACCCTTGGCCCCCTGAGGAAGTCCTCAGTAAGCTGAACAACCCTGGAGCCCAGAGTGTGTGCGGTTTGTGGGGGTGGGTGTCAATACAAAGTTGGGGCTCACTGCCCACAGCCAAGAGGAGGAGGGGGTAGGGACTTCCCAGTGGAGGTGTCCTCTTGCCGCTTGATGATCTTTCCTGGGGAAGATCACTGCCTGGTGCCACCCGTGGGCAATTCTGACCCAATCAGTCTGGACAATGAGTTGGACATTAGGACTTTTAAGGTCCCAGCTGATGTGGATGCATAGAATTAGCCATTGTGTTGCTGAAAGCAGAATACCGATGCCTATGCCCCAACCCGGGGCTGTTGCTAATGATGTTAATGCGTATCTGGGATAACCCACAGACGCCAAAGATTCAAATCTCTTATTAAAAAGATTAACGGGCCAGGGGTATAGCTCAGTGGTACAAGCTCTTGCCTGGCAGGCACAAGGTCCAGAGTTCAATTCCCGGTACAAAAAAAAAAAAAAAAAAAAAGGTAAAAAGACTAGAGAAGTAATGTTCTTACACATGTGTTGCCTTTGCTAGTTCCTTACTTTGGGTAGGGGGAGGTGATTTTCTGGACAGTGAGGATGGTATCTATCAGCCTCTGTTGCTGAGAAGAAAAATGAACCTATGCTCAGCTACACATTCCCTAGTCGGGGTTGTGCTTAAGAATCCCCATGATGCTGAGTGCGAACCTTTGGTGAGGTTCCTGGGAGCTCATGGTATGTGCATTTTTTAAAGAAAAAGCAATGAGTGATGCCTCAATTCACTTAAAAGTATTTTTACCCTGAAGCCTAAGATAGTTTTCAAGATGATAATTCATTATTATCTTCTCATTTCTGATTACTTTTCACACTCAGCAATGACGTAGCTATGCTCCAAATTACTTTGGTCCACTGGGCTCAGGAAAAAGTTTTGATCTTCGTGTACCATTAACTTAGATAAGATGCAGACTTTTAGAAAATGACTGTTTTTTTTGTTTGTTTGTTTTGTTTTTTGTTTTTTGTTTTAGCAATTAATCGAAGTAGAACCATTCATGAAGACCTCAGCACCCTTGTATGCAGGGGGCCACGCAGGAACAAAGTACATTTTTAAAGGAGCTTAGAAATTAACAATCACAAGAGCAAGAGTGGGGTGAATTTGAGAGTTGAGAGAGAGGAGAGGCCCAGGCTGATCCCCAGCATGGTGCACAGTGCCTGTTTTAGCCAATGGAAGCACCAGAGAAAGAACAGCCAGGGACTTCTGGGAGGGGCAGGAGGAGAAGCTAAGTTTTGATGTACATCGTTCTTATCCTTATCCTCATAGGGGAGATTCTGGTGAACGTGTGTGTGTGTGTGTGTGTGTGTGTGTGTGTGTGTGTGTCTGTGAGGTGACTAGGAACTGAGGGCAGAAAGTTACAACTGGAGTTTTAAGAGTGACTTCGATGGTCTGGGGCCAAGAACAGAAAACTGTGGTATTAAGTTTAGAGGAAGAGAGAACCCCAGCATGCAATGTGGTGCTGCGGTGACTGATGGTGGGAACAGAGCCCCATGCATCTGAGGGGTCAGGAACGGGCCACAGCAGACTCACGTTGACTCCATGGTCCCTGCTGCACCCGCTTTTCCGGGGCCTGCCTCTCTTCTGCCCACCCCTCATTCCAGGAGGAGGCCACCCTATACCAACTTCTCCTCGTACAACAGCAAGGATTTCTCCAGGGACTCATGGGGGCGGCAGTGCGTTTTCACATGGCGAGAGCTACTGCTCAGTTCCCAAAGTGTCTCTATTCTTTCACAGAAGAGAGGATCAACAAAGCGTGTGTTACACACACACACACACACACACATCACTCAGATATTTTCTGATTTATGTGGTTATGCTGTTTACTGGGGAGAGGGGAGACAACCCGCACGGCTTCCGGCTTTCCTCTTCATTCTTTTTTTTTGTGTCTTTTTGAGACAGGGTCTCACTGTGCAGTTCAGGCTGGCCTTGAGCTCACTTTTGTAGCCCAGGCTGGTCTCAAACTCACACCGATCCTCCTGCCTCAGCCTCCCGGGTGCTGGGATTACAGGAGTGCGCCACCACGCCCGGCTTTTCCTCTTCATTCTGAGGATGAGGACAGGATTCCCACCTCAGGAATTGGGGGATGGTGAAACACATGACGTCTGACACTTGGACAGAAGAGACTGGCAGCAGTTTATTAGTCCCAAATACTACTAGCCCAGGGTGGCCGGCCACACCCTAGGACCACAGCGGAGAACGGAGCAAGCCAGGGCAGGGCAGGTGGGGTGAACGCTGGCTCTGAGGAGGTTGTGACTGACTCATTTCTGTAGCTGGCAGGGAAGTTAAACCTGATGTTGTCAGTAAGTGCAGGTGACACATGGTCCGCCGGACAAGAAATACCATTAGCTAGGGACTTTACCCAAAGGAACAGAGCAAGAAGGAAAATTTATGGTGGAGCCAATCTAGAGCCTTCCGATCACCAGGGTTTCCTCTCAGCCTTTCACCACGTTTCCCTCATCGCCACAGCCTCAGTCACAAACCCGTTCTTAATGAACACACAGTGTCTGTATATCAAAGAGTGGACGTCAGTTGGTGTCTTTGTTTCTCCTGTACACTCTGTTGAGCTTTTTTTTTTTTTTTTTTTTTTTTTAATGAATAGGACACACACTTGGGTATAAATACTGTCATACTTTGAACTTTCCAAATGAAAATTAAATCTGACTAAAGACCCTACATATTGAGACTAGTGAAAAATCTCCTGTCTCTTGATTTGGGGGAATCTCTTTATTATTTTTATAAAATAAAGCTCCAGCTATTTTACAGACCTGGAAAGCAAGGGTAGAAAACACTTGGTCTTCAACTCCAGCACACCCTGGACAGCAAGGATGCTGCCTCTCTGCCCGACAAGCCTATTTTGCCTAGTCATGGGGGTCCTGCCACAGTATCCCAGAGTCCAAGAGCTCCACCCTTCCTGCACTCACTGGTTATTTGTACCCAAAGAGGCACTGTCACAGGCCCAGGGCCCTTTAGGCTCAGGAGCCACAGTCTAGAAAATCCTCCTCTGACCCTTTCTTCAACTCATGGAGAGTTCTTGGCCCCAGACTATGGAATGCGACAATCCCTCAGAAGTTTATTCCATCGTATTAAATTCTAAGTCAATCTAAGTAAACCCTTGTGTGAGCCAATTTCATCATTGCTGTATAGGCAAATAGTCTTGATGCTTTACTTCAGATCTTGTTTTACCTATGAGATAATAAAATTATTCAGATTCCTGTGAAATCGTGCTCCTGTTTTGTTGCTTTTATTTCTGTGTTTGAATCTATGGTTTCATAGGAAAACTGTTATGACCTGACCCTAGCCCCCTTCCCTGCAGACTGGGATGTCTTGTTCTGAAATGTCTACTCCATGGTGATCCTTAAACCCTGGGAGAAGCATCTATGTCCATGCAGGCTCACACAAAGCCTGCCTCTCTGGATTTCTACATGGAAGCCTGGGCAGTCCCGCCAAACCTGGTGATGTGGAGGTCATTTCTTTCTTCTAGCTGGGGAACTCAGATGAATGTGACGTGTGCAGGGATGGAGGAACACTGTTCTGCTGTGACACTTGCTCCAGAGCCTTCCATAAGGACTGTCACATAGCACCTGTGGAAACTGAGAAGTACGTGAGATCCCCTCTCTTCTCCTAGGGACCCTTCCTCCTGCTGATCACACTCCTGCCAGAATTTCTGTGTATGTCTCAATACAGGAAGAAAAGAACAGCCCAGCCGTGACATGTCTGTGTGGTAGAACCACACACGTTTGGGGAAACTCCCAGGGGTGTTAGGGACTGAGGTCTAGCAGTAAGAGCCAGAAAGCAGCTTAAAGGTGCTGGCAGTGGACAGCTCATGTCCTTTGTGCCACCGGAGTCATCTCCTCTGGGATGTGAAGGCTGGGGCCCCTGGGTTATGCAAAATTTCTCAGCAAGGACTCCCATCGAAGGAGTCCTTGGGAATGGAAAACACCAATTGTTCTGTTCTGTACTTATTCAGGAAAGAAGAGGGCATGACAGGTCCCTACACTGTACCAGATGTTGTGGGCGGTTAGAGGCCCAGGTTCCCCCGGGGTCCTCCTGCTGGGCTCCTCATGCTTCTTCCCAGACCCTCTCATGGGGAAAGGAGCGTCTTCTACTCACAATGACTCTACTGTTGAAAGACAGTGGGGGGGGGGGGTGTTGATAGCTGCAGGCTGCCTGTAAGAGTCCTATGGCGCCCGGAAGACCCTTCCTGCCCACAGCTACACTTCTCCACCGTTCCTGAGCAGAGGACAATAGCAGCTGGTTCCAGGAGCCTTGACCTTTGCTCGCTTCATGTCAAACTCTCAGGGACCCGTGGAGTTGCATCTTCTGCAGGGTGGAGTCCCCTGAAGTCCAACAGCATTCGCAGGAAGCTGAGATCCTGGAGAGGCAGATGCAGGCCGAGGAACAGTTGGTGAGTCCCTGGGAGCCCCGAACCACGTCCTTTCTCTTCTCTTCCAAGAAGCACAAACAGGTGCGGGGGCAGGGAGACTATCCAGAGGGAGCCTGTTCTTCCAAGCTGCACTTCCATTATGCTGATATCACGAGCACCTCTATTTGCAAGAAAAAAGGGAGAAAAAAGAGCTATTGCACATTTGCTCCCGAGAGCCTCGTTTGGGGAAACTTCCAGAAGATGGGTGTGAGTTGCACCTTATGTCTAGCTGTGCGTGTGGGCGCCTTGTTTCCAAGCTGTGTGTCACTGACAACCCCCTTCTCTTGCAGAAATGTGAATTTCTCCTCCTGAAGATCTATTGCTGTTCTGAGAGCTCCTTTTTCACCAAGATTCCATATTATTATTATGTAAGTAACAACGCGATCCCAGGCCACCTTGATGTTATGTGACTCTAAAATGAGCACTTGTGAGATTTGATCTTAATCTCCTGGAGGAAGGATGCGAGATCTGTGCTCTTTGCTTTGGAGTTCTGTTGTATTCTGTGGGGCTCTGTGGAAGGCACGTATGGAAGTATGCTAGCAGCTCTCACACTGGTACTTCCTGTCCACAGAATAAGGAGTCTCCTAAAGATTCAAGGGAGCACATGTGGTTGGACAAAATCAAGACGAAGTTAGCCAAGAAGGGCTACACTCAAGTGGCAGGGTTCGTGCAGGACGTGCGCCTCATCTTCGAGGACCACAGGCACTTCCACAAGGTAGGCAGCTTTCTGCCTCTGCTCCCATTTCACTTCCTTTCCATGGGGTCTCTCTGCCTCTCGATTCCTGGTACCTGGAAAGTTGCTTCTCTTATTACCCTGGAGCAAAGCAGCAGACAGATTTTAGAAGCAAACTGGGTCTTTTGAGGTTAAGGTTCAAGGAACGGTGGGTCAGAAGGTGTCACTGAAACCAGGAAGGCCGCAAATCCCCACGGGCTCACTCCTCTCTCTTCTGACAGAAGTCCATGGAGAAACAGCCCAGTCCCTCCTGCCCCTGAGCCCCACAGAAGAGCAAGTGGTCTCCAGTGTTTAGGTGCTACTGTAGAAATCCCAGACTGCAGCTTTCTATCCTGTGCATGGACCACATGGTTTATCAGGATCACCACACTCCCCTCACTCCCTTCTTCTGCTTGCACTGTTACAGAGAACATGCTACTTTCCTACTCACTGAGGTAAACAACAAAACCTAACTGAGTAATGGTCCCAGCCTATGACAATGATTTTATATTTTGGTCCAGTTACTCAGAAAAATGTTTATGGGGCCCAGGATTGACTCTTCGCTGTGTGAGTTCTCAAGCCTAACCTTGTTTCAGTCACCGTTTTACTACAGAAACAGATATAACACAAGATGTACAAAAATACAAGAAATTGTAAGATGGGCTAAGGACGGTCAGCCACAGAGTTGGGCAGGGAAGTGCAGGACGGTGCTTGCACGCTGGAGACGGAAGGACTCAGCCCCCGGTCTGCAGCTCACTGGAGGGCTCCGCGCCAGCCCATGTCAGGAGGCCACTGGGCCTATGCCAGAAGGCGGAAGGGTCCCAACCAGAGGCTGAAGAGTCTCCTTCAGAAGGCTGAACAGTCCAAAGTGGGAAGCCAAAGAGTCTGCACTAGAAGCCAGGAGATACATCCCAGCCAAAGGTGAAGACTGATACTCCAAAGAACAGAGGCCAGCCTGTCCTTTTTCAGTTCTCTTTTGTACTTTCCAGGTGGCAGGACATCCTAGGCTGGGTCTGCTACACCCTAGGGTTCAGGTAGCCGCGTTAGGGCAGGTCCTCTACACCTTAGGCTAGCCAGTTGCTGAGCCAACTTAGTTTTCTAAACTTCTCAAGTTGACCCAGTCACCTGCTTAGGGTAATTTAGAGTATCTAAGAGACGGTCATGAGCATTTTCAGTTACAAGGTGTCAGAGGACACTGACACCCCACACCATTATTTTGTCTTTATTATTTTACTTTCAGGATCCTAAGTTTGGCCAAATAGGACTTAGACTAGAGGCTGAATTTGAGAAGAACTTCAAGAAAATCTTCGCTATTCAGGGAACCGATGAGAGCAGTTGACTGATACAGAAGACTTGGTTGCTGTCCTGACCCAGTTGTTTTCTGGCCGGATCTTCCCACCTCCAGGGCAGTGGGTGTGACCTTCTAGTCCCACCATCCCTGAGGGCTCTCACAATCAACAGTACTACGTCAGAGTCAGGGCAGAAGAAACAAAAGCTACGTAGTGAGAGAGGAAAGCAGCTCCCGGGACAAAGCTGGACAACTATTGCCTAACCGTGCCTCTAAGTTGCTTTGGGTGTTTGCATTTTAGGAAAGGGTCTGCAGGGTGTTCAGGGTCTCACTATTAGATTGGACTCATAGTGGTCCACCTGTTTACGGCCTCCCAAGAGCTGTGGATTACAGGCCCGTGTCCCCACACCCAGTCTCAATTGCTGTCTCAGCGCACCCTGGGGGGCAGGGCTGGCACAGCAGGCCCAAGATTGAACCCCTGACCCCTGCAACCTGCTTGCTGGTGCTTTAATCTGCTGAGGTATTTGGCCGGCCAAAAGTGTTTGTTTGTTTGTTTGCTTTGTACTAAATTGCTTTGGGATGTGGACATAGCTGAGCTCTTGTTAGAGACTGGTGGCTTGGACCCCTGCCATGAAGGAATTTAACTGGGAGGTAAGGCCAGTGGGGCAGGGAGGACGTAGAAATGGCTTCTCTGGCCGCCTCCTGGATCGCTGCCTTTTAGTCATTGATTTTGCTTCTGTAGCTTTGCCGTGTGCGGATTTCCAGTGAACAGTTGTCCCATGGGATAGAAGGAATATGAAAGTGGAAGCAGGGCTGGCTCCTCAGCTCTTCGGTGGACCCCAGGGGCCGAGCAATAAAGCCAGCCGTGCCTTCTCCTACCGTGTGTCCGAGTGGCTTTGTTCAGGGTCCCGTACCATCTCCTCCTTCAGCAGAAAGGAGACAGGGAAATCAAGATTTTAAAAGTGCTTCACTGCAGCTTACAGACAAAAATCACCTCAGCCTTTTCCTTTCCAGTAAATTTATTTTTAAATATTCTTAAAAGTCTAATAGATACAATAAGCCCAGATGTGTGGGTCTGGAGCATATCTCGACCTCAAGCACAGGCAGATGGCCTGTACTCTCATAACCTGCCAGGAGAGTAACCTGGCAGTACAAATATACATTCCAGATCATCGATGTTGAAGACACCCTAGGTTACATCTTAGATCACCCATAGGGAAGACACCCCCTTAAACATACTCAGAATGAACCTTATTTCTCTGAGTATTCACATTCCATGCCTGCCTGTGTCCTAAAATCTGTGTGCAATAAACCTTTCTGGTGTTCTTACTGACCCATCCTGAACATTTGTTGTCTGCCACGGGAGTCAGCAAACCTGCAAACATACTCCATGGGGCTGGGCTAGGTTCCTTATTTGAGCTTGGGGACCTCCAGACCCAGCCTGGGGAGAGCTTCAGCTAGCTGCTAGCACTGCCTGCCTTGGAATCCAGGGCTCCATCTGAAGGTGGAACCACGGGTGAGATGAGGTCATGTTCTTGCTCCTCATGAAGTCAAGCCAGAGCTTGTCTCCAAGTGGCTTCCCTTTCCCCTTCTCCTGAGAGATCTGTTAATAAATCACTAACTTAAGAGATCTTGTCTCTGACTCTGCTTCTAAGGAATGCATTCTGAAATAATGGCCCTAGGAAGCTAAGTCTATGGATGTGATTCTGAGCCGGGCCACTGATGATAGGTGGAATGTTGACCTTCCCTGGACTGCTGTAAGCACCAGTGCCAAGCTGTTACCTGTAGGCAAAAAGGTAGAGTAACTGGAGTAGCTGTTTGGCATTTAAGAAGAGAAAAACATTAACTACCTATAACAACTGTGGCTTTGGTGGCTAGCATTGAGTACTACTAATGTATTGGTAAGAGTAAATGACCGGTTTACATCTATCAATCACCAGCCTAAAGCAAAAAGACCCGCATGTCTGTGGCTGGAAGGCAGACTGCACGGATGGCTGTCATAGGTCCTGATTTTTTTTATTACTTTCAATAAGCAATAACAATGTGACCGTTTCAAAACACATTAGTAGTATACATTCTAGTATTTGCTACAGTGCATATTGTTGTCCTCCTAGTAGTTATACAGAGCACAGGGTGTAGACGTGATAATTTTTCTAATCATTTGGTACAAAAAGTTTCTTTTCATTGAACTAAGAGAAAGTAGTTGTATATATAATCCAGTGTTCCATAATGGCAGTGGGTTATTGGTAAAACTGGCAATGATGGAAGCTGTTGATTTAAGCCTTTTACAGCTCAGCATACTAATCCAGTTTTACATTTCATGACTCATGGTTAAACTTCTCTGCTAGGTAGTTAAAGGCAAGTTAAAGCAAACCCTGTATAATAAAACATGTAACTTTAGCCAAATCTTGGAAACAAACAAAATGCCCATCATTTGAAGAATGGTTGAAAAAAATGTGGTATTTTTATACAATGGAATATTACTGAGCTATAAAGAATGATAAGTTTGAAGACTTCATATATAAATGGATGTATATTGAACATATACTCATTATTGAAATAAACCGGACCTACATGTATAAATATCGTATAGTCTCCCTAATATAAAAACTTTAAAGAAGAAAATAAGAACTTACGGGCATAACACAGCTGAATGTGTTATGGATTAAACAACGAAGTGACTGGAAGCAGATAAAGGAGAAAACATATCAGGAGCAAAACCATGCACTTATGTACACAGGATGAATCAGATATTGGCCTTAAGAACCTTCAAAAGGTTCATCATATTGATCATAGCACAATATAACACTAAAACTATGCTTGGAATGCATGTCACTGTTGTCTTTTTGATGTGTACTGCTCCCAGTATAAACTCAATTACTGTTATTCTCTCTCTCAAGAGTATTAGTTGAAAGTAAGAGACTGGGCCAAATACCATGGACTTGACAGGCTACAATTTTGTATTTCCTTGAATTTTGAAATATCTGTGTAAAAATTGTGTAACTGCTTATATATCACATTGTACAGAATGTTATTAGAATATCAATGATGGTCAGAAAATATCAATTCCAAGCTAAGTCAAAGATGTTCGATATTCAGAAAGCCAGTGATGACAAACCCAAGTACCTATGTTGTAGAGTAATATCATCACAAAGCTTTTCTGCTGGAGGGTTGAGAATGTAAGTTAACAGACCAAAAATTGGAGAAAAAGAAGGGCTACGAGTATAGCCAATATTTTGGCCATAGGTCCTGATTTTAAGAATGACAGAACTCCAGAGAAGACTGAATTCTAAGCTCAGGAGATCTCATAGGCCAGTTAGGGCCCCAAGACTGCAAATGGGATTGGCTACTGTGACAGATGTACATGGCAGCTTTGAACCCGTTGGATTTTCAAAAAAATAATTCCTCTGCCCCATCCCAACCCCCATCTCCTTTAAATGCAGATGATGCAGAGGTCTCTGGGTGTGGCCCAACTGGATGGGACCGGCTGGTGCCGCAGGGTGTGTGAGGTAGCACTGGCCCGCGTGCACCACCAGGAGCTAGGAGACCATGTTCTGGGGGCAGGTGCAGAGCTGAGGAAGATAGGATAGGGAACTGGATAAGGGTGACGTGTCGACACAGGAGTATCTTCTGCTCCGGAGTTTAACCAGTCTGGCAAGAACTGATGACAGTGATTCCCACCTGGCCCTGGGCGGCTCTTTTGGGCTTCCCACATTAAGTGAAGTGGAGTAGAGCTGTCAGAACTTCGAGGGCAGGCTCTGCAGAAAAAAGCCCAGGGAAGTTGATGCTACTTTCCACAAATGACAAACCTATCCACGAGGTGACTGTACTCCTAGGGAGGGGTTGTTCAGAGATAGGGACTTAATGAGGTGACGCAGAACACACTGCAGAGAGAAGGGACACCAGCATCCTGGAGAAACTCATCGTGTTGGCCTCTGTAGGGTGGAAAAATTGTCAGACCCGTTCTGGGACTGGGTTCCTTTTTTTTTTGTTTCTTTTCTTTCCTTTATTTATTTATTTTTTTTTTTTTTTTGAGGGGGGTCCAGGGTTTGAACTCATGACCTTGCATTTGCCAGGCAGGCACTTGTGCCATGGAGCTATCTCCCCAGCCCCAAAGACTGGGTTCCTTAGTAATGCACAGATTTATAGAAGCAATTCCCTCCATTTTATCCTAAGGTGATCCATGGCCATTTATTCTCTCTGTGTCTCTGTCTCTGTCTCTGTCTCTGTCTCTTTTGTATTTTAGGGAAGGTTCTATAGAGTGTTCAGGGTCTCACTACTAGATCGGACTTGTAGTGATCCGCCTGTTTACAGCCTCCCGAGAGCTGAGATTACAGGCATGGGCCACCACACCCAGTCTCAATTGCTGCCTCAGTGCACCCCAGGGGTGGGGCTGGCACGGCAGGCCCAGGGATTGAACCCCTGGCCCTTGTGCCTACTTGCAGGTGCTTTAATCTGCTGAGCTATTTGGCCAGCCCCATGGCCATTTATTCTAATAACCATGAGCAGGGAAAGGAAAATTTGTAGATCTTCCAAAGATGTTAAATGCAGTGCCCGAGTTGGTGCTAATACTCAGAGACACGTATTCCTGCTGCTGGGATACTAGCCATTTAAAGGAGAGAGGAGAGAAGTTTAATTTAGTTCATGGTTTCAGGAGATTCAGGCCATGGTAACAGAGACCCTAGTAGTGGCAGCAGCTCAGTAGATTATTGTTAGGATTAATGGATAGAAAATATCTGAGCATGTATAGGACATATACGATAAACTTGCAAAGCCAACACAGGCATCTTTGTGTCCGTCAGGGCTCGTGGCCATCAAGAGCAATCAGGCTCTCAGTCTTAGGGGAAAACGCCTTCCCTGGCGAGATGCCTGGATGAGCCCAGTAGTGCTGATGGGGACCCAGGGCAGGGGCCAGAGCAACCGCACGAGTCGGCATCAGAAAGCACCGGGCCTCCCATGTGAGACATTAATGAATAGCTACCGACTGGGATTCCAGCTTTAATTCTTCCTCACTGTTCACGCCAGAGTCCAAAGTCCCTGGCTGGCTGGGTTGCGGAAGCACAATGATGGACAGTCCCTCTACTCTTACACCCTAGGGGAGAGGGCATTTATACGAAGGAACCAGGTGCTGCTGGACAGGGAGATGGAGCAGCCGGGGGGCCAAGGGAAACTGGGCTGCATGAGGAACCAACTGCGGTGCTCCTAGGTGGGGAGCCCTGCTGGCCACGGGGGCACAGGGCAGCTCCAGGCCAACCAGGGGGCACAGGGCTGGGGCAGGAGGTCCTTCAGTCCATTAGTCAGGGTGACTGTGTTACCACAGCCATGTGCTGCAGAGGCAAAGCCTGAGTTGTTCCCCGTTCTGGAAGGGAAGGCATCCATCCTGCGTTACTGGTCAGCCCTAGGCAAGGAGGAGACCGTGTCTGTCAGCCATGTTTACCTGCACTCAGGGAGATGTGGACTTTCGCTGTGACACTGTGAGGCCACGTAGTTCTTATCCGTGGAAGGAAAGTACTGGTGTCCCCAGAAGCCACTGCCACTCTTGCCCTGAGCTTTGAGGACATGAGCTTTTGGGAACACTCCCCCCTGTTGCCATCACTTGCCATCACGCTTGCTCTCTTGCTGAGGGGCCAGCACTTGTGGCCCTGCTGGACTGACACACATGTGTTCTTTCGAAAGGAGGGGAGATGGGGTCCCCCATGGTTCCTGTGTAACTCAGCTGGATACGTGGCCCTGGGGGGCTGTACAGAGACCCAGAGTCAGGGCTGGCATCTTTGATCTCTAGTTTGCAAGGCTGATAATTTTCTGGGCAGATCTTATTTCTAGGTAGCTGCGGCATTTCTTTCTTAGATGCTGAGGGAAGCCAGAGAAGGAAAGAGGTAGAGAAGGCTGTGGTTCAAATACCTTGGCAAGGAAGATACCATCAGATCCTATCACTCAATCTCCACCTTTAGCACAGGAGAAAAATTCTTAGGCTTCTCAGCGGCATCCTGAGTGTCTCATACGTGTAGAGGTTTGTCTTATCTCAGCTGAAGTTCCAGCATAGTCCATGCCTCCCCGCAAGCAGATTATTTACTCCCTTATCTGCTTTACTGAAACAGATCCACCATCGTGAGCAGGAAAGTAGGCAGGCAGCTCCTTCTGTGCGTCTCCTAGCAAACAGGCCACGCTCCTGGGCCTAGGCATTTCTGCTCCTTGGTTGGGAGGGGACTCCATCTGGAGCCACCAGTGGTCCCCAGGTCCAGGCTGGGTGCCGGAGGGCTAAGGGCCAGTCTGTTGAGGAGTAAGACGGGGAGCCCTGCTCCCAACCAGCACGGCAGGTAGAAACCCTGGGTGCTCTTCAGAAAGTCAGCTGCCTGAGGCCTGTGAGGAGAACAAAAGTAGGCGGGCTTGGGGAGAAGCCCAGAAGCTCAGAAGACAGCCGCCAAGGGAGCCACTTCCTGCTTCCTGTTTCGTACTGCACGGCCCCAAGGGTAGCTAGTGTTGCTCTGGCAGCCAACAACATAGATGGAAAATTTCTTCCTGCTAGGTAAATCCTTTCCTCAACTCTAACAACCCCCAGCAAAGAGAAATCCATCAGGACCTGGGCTGGGCTCTGCCCGCTGGACATGTGACACACTGCGCAGCCTGGGCCTAGCCTCGTGAATCATTTGCTAAAACTAGATCCTCTGTGTTCTGACTCCACAGGGTGTTGGTAATTCGCTGCCGGGCCAGTCTAGACAGAGACAGACACGGGTACAGCAGAACAATTATTCAGTCAGGCACCTCTACACCTGCCAACAACACTTCCATTCAGAATCTCTGGTCTGTAATATTTCACTAACATGAGACCACCTAATTCTGTGAGGCACTGAAAAAGACAACACTGTGGTCCCAGTTTCTGCTCTTCTTGGGCATGTCACCACTCCTCTGTGTCTCTGAGAAGGGGCTTGAAGTGGTGGCATGCATGCCTTACATGGCCCTGGACGTGTCTGTTCTGAGAAGCTTTTCCAAAGTCTTGTACGCCCTGGAGTTCTGCATAGGGTCTGGCTGGTTACATCTGCTTTGTATCCAAGAAATACCAGAAGCAGCCCTTGGGTTTCTGTATTGTGCCACTGCCTGGATGACAGAGGGCAAACCCAAAACCCACCTTGCCAGCACCCAACTTCAGTACTTGGTTTTAGAAAGTGAAGTTCAAGGTTACCATTAGCACCCTTATGACTCAAACTGAAACCCATGCCCTTGGATACACTCAGGCTCCTGTTCCACATGGGTGTGCCCTGGAGGCTTCCATGGGATGGGACTTACAGACCACAGACAGGGTGCGTGAGGGGTGCTGAGGGCTCTGCCCTTTCTCTGGAGGAGAAGCTATCATCTAGTAGACTGAGGCCACAACCAGTCTCAACTGGCTGGCAGCTGCGCAATGGGATCTGACCTCAGAGAACTCTCGGTCATTCCTTTCATGCCCCAATAAAATGGCTCAGCCTCAGGTGAGATGGGCAAGTTTTCAACTTTGTGCCACTGTTTTGAGAACCAGCATCACCGTGCCACGCATCTTGTCCAAAAGCTGCTGTACCGGGAGACCCCGGGGGCTCTCCCTGGCTGGGCATGGGTCCCCATGGAGAGCCTACTACATTTCCCAGTGAGATCCCATGGGCTAAGGCAGATGCTACCCCTTCCACACAGCTCCTCAAGGCAGTGGCCAGCATGTATGCATCAGCCCTTTCCGGAAGCACTGGGACACCAAGTCCTCTGTGCCAGGACACTGGACTAAGCCTCTTCCTACAGCTGGACAGCCCACTTCCTACCTCAGGACCACCAACTCTGCTCCACCACGTTTATTCTGCAACACTGAGGTCCCTGCTCTGGGTCTTCCGACACCTGACGGAAGCAGCCACATACGGCTCATAGTCCTCTGTGTGCTGGGTTGGGACCCCTGAGAGGTCGCGGGGTCCTCGCCTTCTCTCACTGCATATGCTTAACCTGAGAGCTCTATGGTTCAGGACAGTCTGGAGCCCTTCCTTTTTAAAATTTATTTATTTTATTTATTTTAGGGAAGGGTCTATAGGGTGTTCAGGGTCTCACTACTAGATCAGACTCATAGCGGTCCACCTGTTTACAGCCTCCCAAGAGCTAGAATTATAGGTGCATGCCCCTACGCCCAGTCTCAGTTATCATCTCAGTGCACACTGGGGGGCAGGGCCAGCATGGAAGACCTGGGAATCTAAACCCCGGTCTCTGAAGCTGCTTGCTGGAGCTTTAACCGCCTGAGCTATTTGGCAGGCCCTCCGGGGCCCTTCCTGATAGCCACACTCAGGAACAGACACGGTGGGTCTCGCAGGCCTATTGGGAGCGGCTGTGCTATAAAAGGCTTTGTTCATTCAGGTCACTGTGGGCTCCAGGTGCACCCTTCTCTGGTCTGTTTCCAGCTACACCGTTTCCTCAGCTACTGTGATTCCCAGAAGGCCCACAGGACTCCAGTGGATCATGAACAGGAAGAAACACCCCTCCCGCTCTTTAAGGAGAGTCTGACACCTGCAGCCTTTGCTTCATCCTGGGGTGGAAAGGAGCTGTGTGGTCCTGTGCGCCAGGCCAGGTAGGCCTGCTCAAGACCAGGACAGGGCCACCCCAGGAGTACCTGAGTAACACAGTGATGAGCTTGTGGAGGGCCTGTCTTCAGGCTAGGAGGTCCGGCTCTCTCTCACCAACAGCTGAGGGAAGATAAGAGCGTTGGATTCCAAGACCTCCTGGAGTCTCAGAACCCTGCACGCTGGTGGAAGTGACGGCCGCTCAAGGGAGCAGAGGTGAGAAGTGTGGATAAGAGGCCAGGGGCGTTTCTGCACCATCCCTGCACCAGACACATACTGTCTTCTCTTAAAACGTTATTCCGAGCCATCTGTTTTCATAGTGTGTTTGGCAGGCACAGATGCTTTAGATTGTCCATGAATTATTTATGGTGATCAGACTCTCGGTTCTCAGGGTTACTGCGCAGGGTCGGGGGTGTGAGGGGGCCGGTCGGAGGCTTCTGCTGGCAGGGAACTGGAGAAGAGTTGCTCCTTGGAGCTTCCGGCAGGACAACGGACATTAGACGTCCGCCACTCCCCATCCTCTCGGACTGAACTGCAGAATATTAAACCCCAGAACCCACGCTTTCTTTCTTTCTTCCTTCCTTCCTTTCTTTCTTTCTTTCTTTCTTTCTTTCTTTCTTTCTTTGTCTTTTTGAGACAGGGTCTCTCTCACTATGCAGTTCAGGCTGGCCTTGAGCTCACTTTTGTAGCCCAGGCTGGTCTTGAACTCACACCGATCCTCCTGCCTCAGCCTCCCGAGTGCTGGGATTACAGGCATGCGCCACCACGCCCGGCTCAGAACCCACGCTTTAAATCGGTTCGCCTTTATTAGAAGGAAGTAACAGAACTTATACTGTAAGTGCAAAGGTTTTATACACAGTTTCTTTCTTTCTTTTTTTTTTTTTTTTTGTCTTTTT